>NTHP01000032.1:2077114-2119787 GCA_003416845.1 Oplegnathus fasciatus
GGGGGGGGGAGCTGGTCTGGGAGCAGCAGCGTGGGGCTCCAGCGGGATTTCTGTTGATACACACTGCTGAGTGTGGAGTTAGTTCTTACCTTCCCCTGATGTGTTCTGCTTGTCCTCTGTGCGTGTGTGTTGCACAGCTACTTGACTCCAGTATCTGCAGTGATTGTGTCCATTGTCTCTGTCATATACTACTCATATAAGGAGGACATACTTTAGCTCACACTTTATTAGTCTCACATGAGGACTGCATCAGAAGCAGCACATCCCAACTGCAGTAATTTGATGCCACCTAGTGTCATCAGTAAATTACACAGAAATGTACCTCATAACTACAGGATGCACTTGAGTTAGGATGACTTATATGGCTTGAGGAGATAAATCTTCTATTCAATTGAATTGTCTTCAACATGTATGTTATTTATAGGGTTCATCAGACATATGACAATATGTTTAATTCTTTTCTCCACTCCCATCTCTGTTTCAGTATACCCACCCTGACTGTGTATTTAGACTTTTCCCTGTATGTTTCTCAAATGTGACTTCTGTTTTTTTAACATAATTTTTACATTTTTCCATAATATTTCAACAATTTCCATCATATTTTTAAAGAAATTGTTGCATCATAAACTGACCAATAGTGAAGCCACTCACAGTGACCTGTCGGTTGTGAGGGGAGGGATCATATCATTTGTTTCTGTTTGTCTCATTCATTCGTTTTTTGTAATCATGAGGATGTAATCTGAACATAGTCTACTTTTTTTGATTATAATGTAGAAGATCATATTTAACACGTGTAAATATAAAAACAAGTTTTAGTAAATGAGAAAGTTTTTACTTTGACTTAAATTGATTTTTACACTGTTACACTGTTAATTAATTACAATTTAACCAAAAAGAGAAAACTTCCAGGATATTGTGTTACTGTTTTTTCACCCCTGCCTGTGCTGTAGTTCAAAAAGGTCTCTTCTCATCACTTTAATCAAAGCTTTTAATAATTAAATGCATAATCACCAAATACACTCGGTTCACATGTCAAACACGGAGATCAAGAGTAGTCAGTGTTTTGCATAGCCACGTGTCACATGTTTAAAATCAATATGAAATCTAGATATTAGTCTAATCTTATCCATCCCCACTACCATCAACAATATATTAATATTTATATTTTTAGTATTTAGTGTTAATCAGTACATGTTGGCACCTATTAAACAGTTTTTTGGACTTATACAGTCATATGTACAGTGTTGTCCTCTTGTCCCTGTGCCATCTATGTCTCCACATACTGCGCTACTTCTAGCTCCTTTTGTGTTTCTCCATCAGTGTCACTAAGTCTAATTCCTGTCCATTGTTTCGTATTCAGAGATGAAATTATCTTGATGTTCGTGGAGGTTCTTGGGAGCAAGTCATCGCCATGTGAAAATGTCTGCATGGCCATTTCACTGTTGACTCATGCCCCATGAGTCCTGAGGCTGAGTGTGCCGTCACGTTCTTCCAGACGGCCAGCTTTGCAGTCATCCGGTGACTGCTCACACACACACACACACACACACACACACACACACCAACGAGCTCTGCTAACAAAACACACGGCTGACGTCCAAGACCAATCAACAGTGGAAGGTCAAGGCTAAAGTGTTTACCGCACTGGATGGGGATGATGCATTCCTCCACAGTTTAATTCCTTCTATCTAGACTAGAGCCCAGTTAACATTAATCACAGATTTGGGAGTTTAGAGATGATAAATCCCCCCTGTTTTGGTGATCTGGTGCCCTTTAAGACTTATCACATGTGGGGAGCTGAAAGCTAGCTAATTGGAGACAAAGTGAGGGAGAGTATGGCCAGGCGAGACCTGCTGCGTGTGCAAGACCACCAGGATGTGACTGTTTACAGCACAGTGGGAGGCAGCGCTGGCTTGCTGCTCAGAGATCTGCAGCATTTTTTGAGGCTTCAAGGTGGCCCTGTAAACATACATATTGTACAGCTCCCCACTAAGCTCTTTACCCCCTCTCACCAACCAGTGGCACCATATGGTTATCTGTTAAATCCACCAAATGTTTAATATTAGGACAGATACAGTAACAGTACCACTCGATGTGAGAGAGATGAGGCAATGACAGCCTCTGTGCTTGTCCACTGGAGGAAACCTACAGAGGGTCGAACACAACCACAAACTACCACAGAATAAAAAAAAGGCACTTCATTGAAAGTATTATTGAGAGTTTTTAGAATTGCGTACATTATGGTCTTCGAGGATTATGTAGTAGTATTCTTGGAATTCAGAGTGAATGGGCGTGGTGTAAGCTCATTATGTTAATGAGATTAATGGTTGTGATCTAAAAGTACACTTCAGCTTGTCTCATATCCTCTGGTGGACGTCTCTGTTAGTGGTTTGGCAAAGCCTCAGTGAGCGTGCAGATCCGGGAATGGCCTGGCCTGGGTCAATGGAAAAAACAACAGCATATATTAATATGTGCAAGCCCAACAGAACAAAAGTATAGTGCATGCGGGAGAGGCAGCCAGGGAGCGAGACAGAGAAAGCTGGGGGACAGCTGATCTTACAGTAAATGCATGCTGGGAGGCCAGGTGCAGACAGTTGCACTATTGCACGCTTCGCCTATACCAGCACCTAAAGGGGAGACAAAAACACACAAGCATACGACCTGGGTGCCACACAGCCAACAGGTTGAGCAGAGCCAGGGAGCTGTCACCCCCCCTTGAAAACAGGAGGGGAAACCCCACAAACCTAAATCCTCTAGATAAGTTGACAATTATGGCATTCTCTTTGTGGGCTAAGAGGATATAAATGTGGCCCCCACACAGGTATTCCCCCCCCTGCCCCAAACACAAGTGCACACACACAACCACTACAGACAATTGGTATCACCATGGAGAGGCTCACCATGCAACTCCCATGCTGCAAACTAGCCTTTGATCAGCACCACCATTTATCAACACTAACCTAACAGTCTGGACTCAAACCACCACAGCCTGATTTCTCCAGCTATCAAACATCTGAAATAGCTTTAGCCAGCCTACACTAACAAATCAAAACAAAGGAAGCTTACACAGTATGTCGATAAGCATAGAACAAATAACCACCAAGAAAAGCATAGCAAGTCATTACAGGCCTACACAGTCTGAATGAATGGGTGGCACCTGATCACACAGCCACTTGCATGTACAGAATTCATCGTTCACTGTCAATAACAAATGTTATCACAGACACAGATTACAGTAGGTTTTCCAACATATGAGAGGTAACAGTTACATTGCTGTAGATTTAAATCCCTGATCCCACTCCATAACAAAGAGAAACCGATACTCACCCATTAGAAGTTCTTCATCCTACGGGCCTTGTGCTCGGCAAAGTCATTAACGTCACTGCTCAAGTCCAAATTCCTGGCTCTGCTGTTCTCTATTGAGAGTATAGCCACTCCACTGAGTCTTCCTTGTCCCGTGCTGCTCTGAAGACTGCCTGAAACAGTCAATGTGCAAGAGGGCCCACCTACAATAGTAAAGCAGCAAAAAATTGCCTTCCCACATGGGCCCCTGACAGCTTCTGGGCCCCGGTGCACCGTCGATATTTATGCCAGTGGTTACATTACATTTCAGGTATACCAATATTCGCTTAGTCTCTTATCCACTTGTATTGAAGCCCAAACGACGGACAAATTCAGTGTGCAGTTTCCTGTTTCAGTGCGATATCCGTATTTGCAGGTCAGAGTTCACCTTTGTTCAACACTGACCGAGCCTCATTCGCTCAATGGAGACGCTGATGCACTGTATTTGGAAATGGAGAAATTATTATTCTAGCTGTTTGTTTTTTTATCACTATATTTAGTATGCCTACATTATCACACTACAAGACTACAAATTGTAACGTCACTCTCATCCAGCGTTTTGTGATCCTTTTTGGGGGTAAACTTCGTTGAAGGAAAAGTAATGTGACCATGTCTTTCCCACCCTAACAGGTGCAACAAAACTAACAGGAGAGTGAGGAAGATGTCAATCAGCCGCCGCTTGTACACGCCCATGCAGTCCTGAGGGAGGCCTAATCAGACAACATAAGTGAAAACACCTGTGTGCCTTGACTTTGGCTGACTAGGGCCCTTAAGATTACAACTAATTCAGAAAGTTACAGGTTTATGTCAAAGAGGTTGTTTTATATTCAAAGTTAAACTATAATTAAGTAAAGGTTAAAGTACTGCTATGAAGATCATGTCTGTGTAGAGTAATAATGACGATAATAACATTTACTTGTAACTTGTAAATTTGAAATGAACAATCACAATCTACTTTAATACATGTTGCAGAGACCATCATCTTCTCATGTTGAAATGTCTGGATGCTGGACAGTAAACAGAGAGGAAGATTGTCTCCGTTAACCTTGGCAACCATTAAAACAAAGCTGGAATCTCTTAGGCTGCTAAGCAGGGTCAAATCCTGGGCAGAGAGTAACAATAACTTGTCAGTTAGATTAGCGTACCTTAGCCACAGATTCACCTGTGACCACTGGACCACCTCTAAACTTTCATTAACCCCAGACCGCTGACCTCTGACTCCTTCAGGGGCCGCTGTGGCATTCACCATAAGGTACATTTCATGCTTGAGAGACACATTGTGCTACAGATCAGTGTGCAATGATAACACACCACCAACGGTCCTCCCAGTTGTGAACAGAGCCGTCCTGGCGAAGTGTAGGGATCCTCATTAGGACTTTTTCAGAGCCCTACTTAACCTTTGACCTCACTCAGACTAGAACTCATTATCTGGCACGAGATTAACCCACATAGCCGAGTAAATGATCAAAATACATACTNNTTTTGATCATGTTAACATCTGCACATTGTTCTGAAGTGTTAATTAAATACAATAATCGCCATTATAAACTGGGAAAAGTATGTTTATTGCATTTATAAATACAAAGAGGAGAAAACGTTTTTTTAAATGTATTAGTTATTTAAAAGCTTTGTGCTCTTTTACTGACTGATACAGACACTGACAGCTTTAAATTGGAAAATGCACCTTTCTTAACCCTTAGATGTATATGTGGGATAAAAATGACCCAGCAGGTCTGTTTTTATGGGGTTTTTTTGTATGAATTTCCTGTGGAAATGAATAAGAATCTCAATCAGTTACTTTTGTCAGGAATATACAGTGTATATCACCATTCATCTACATTATTTTACACAGCAAGACAATTGGTACATAAATTATCATCTTACCTCAGAAAAATTGGCATCACTAAGTTGAAAGCTGTTTTACAAAACATTTATAACTATGTGAACGAGCATCTGCTATTAAATTCAAATTACCCTGCTTTACAGCTAGCTAACATTAGCTTATATAAATGGATGAACTGTTGTCATAATTAAATGGTTTAGTAGCTTAGTTTAGCTAGCTTAGTAGCCAAGTAGCTACACTTAGAGAGACAGACTAATACTTTCAAGATTGATGATTTGACGATATATGTAGATATTTATTCTAATACATGTCATTTTTGACCCACCTATAGCAGCAGTGAAACTCTGTAAGTATGACAGTGAGGAGTTCAGGATTTGGTGCTTCCAGGAAGTTTCCTTGTCCTTGATCTGTTGATCTGTGGCCACTGCAGGGAGGTGATGCTGGGATGTTGTGATGTACTGGATGTTACATTGGTTCAGACGGCTGTGTGAAGGCCAGAAGGGACACGGACAGTTGGAGGCTTGTCTGAATGACACGGAAACTCCCAAAACATGAGTCTTTCTTGGTGCTTTTCAAGGTCAGGTGGCATAAATGACTGTAATTCAGAGAGACTGTCCCTTTGCATCTGTCTGCATCTGGGAGACAGTTATAGTCTTCCAAGGGGATGGGGGGGCAGGTTGCATGTGTAGTCCTTATGATGCATTTGGTATTATGCATGGAAAAGTGGAAACAGTATGGTTTTAATTTGGCTTTTTTAAATGATGAAATTATGAGATTTTTCAGCCACTTTTCTCTGCACCATCCCCGTAGCACTGACTTGGTTTTCATTTTCGCATTCAAAAAGACAAAGACACAGACTCTCTCTCTTTTCTACCACAGGACCAAATGTCATTCAAAGCAAAGACACTTCTTTTGTCCTTCACAGCAGCACATTTCCTCAGACTGAGAACACCGTCCGGTATTTTGATTGATCATGTATTTGTATCTATTCATAGAGGCCAGATTCATCATTCCAATTTGTCAAGTTGCTGGAGTGCTGAGTTAATTATGTGCAGGAGAACCAGAACGGAGACAACCTGTTTAGACTCATTTGAGGTTTCCCTTCCTCACCTCGGCTCCAAACGAGCAGCCAAAGCTTCACTGGGCTACAGGAGCTGCTTGGCACCATGGGTAATTAGTGTGATGAATGCTTTAGCGGAACAAATAGTGGCAGTCGCCTGTCTCGCTCATCGTGTGGCTGTGCTGTCGTAGCTCAGGGGCTGCGGGCTCATCAGGGTAATGGATGATTCTGCAACAGGGCCATCCCTCAACCAACAGCGCCACTACTGAGCAGGAAACACAGAGTTTTACGGGGGGTTTTCTGCCTAAAATGGTGCTTTCCTACTTTCCTGAAGGCATCCATGCTGGTAATGGATGTCAAGTGCATGTTTGGGAGGTTACTGACAACCAATAACAGTTTAGTCTGGAAATATGTAATCAAGAAACTCGTTTTTTTATGGCCTGAACACAGGAAGATTCATTAGAATTATGTGACACATTATTACAAATATGTTTTGTGATTTTTTTTTTCCACGCAGCCTCTCAAGATTGCATATGTGGATATGCAAACGTCTTCATAATAATCCTCTGTGGGATTCTTTTCTGTGCCTGGGGTGTGGAGCCGTCGCTGCTGAAATGATGGATCACATTATTAGATTAGAGGAGAGCAAGGACAGCCAGCAACCGGATTTGCAATTCACAGTCTCTTTTGTATATGGACCTTTTCTGCGTGAAGGGGATAATTGGGCCGTTGTCACTGAGTCAGAGATTGTTTTTTTATAACAATGCGGGGAACCTTGCAATAAATCAGGTCAGCTGTCAGAGCCATGTCACAAGACAAGGCATTAGTCAAATATGCAGAATAATCCTTTTGCATACAAAGTAAAGAGGAATACATCATCATTTATTTGAAGTGAGACAAGTCCAGATATCCTAATTTTTCCAACAAATGAAGGGCATATGGTGATTCTATCTTCTAGATGAACCTGAGGGCAGAGGCAGCCATGAAGGTCTGGCTCTTTGTGCTGTCATTTCAGTACCAGCTAATGGCCTGTGCTTACTCTGTGCCTTGACTTTTCAACCCACTGTGACAGTGAATAATATGCGGCACATAAGGTTGATTTCTCAGCCATGTCATCCATGTAGCGGAAGCTGAATAGGTTGACTGCCACAGACAGGTAATCCATAGCTATATCAGTAAAAAAACACAAGTTCAGTGAATTGTTTCGATAGCAGCCAGACCCACGGCTAACAGAGCGTGAAAGACAGGCGGGGTCGTGGAAAGGTTATTTCTGGGTCCAGGAGGTGAGACTTTGGGGATGCGGACACGTCAGTCCAGCAGAGTCCTCGGGTCAATGTGAAGACAAGTGGAAGACACATTTCTCTGTCAGCACGCAGAGAGCCCGCACGGGCTCAGGCTTTTGTCGTGAAGTCCCAAGTCATTGAGTCAATAGCCAAGGAACATGACACAACCTCTCACAGTCACTCGGCATCAAGCGGAACAGGGAATGGCATGCTTTCCATTTCACTGCACCGTGGCCCCGGCAAGACCCCATCTGCACTCGAGAAACAGGGGAGCTCAGCCCCGGCTCTCGCATAAAGGCAACGCTGCAACCTGGCCCCGAACGCGTCCATCGTTCCCTCAAAGCAGCGATACAAGGTGATCCACCGGTCAATCCATAACCCCGGCTATTATCTCCACTGGCTGTTGTAGGTCGGCGGGGAGGCCCAGGGATAACCAGAGGGCTTGGATGACAGGAAATTAGATCATGGCAAAGCACAAGCACATTTCGATTAAACTGATGTCAGGATTTATCTTCTTCTGTCAGTGCCTTTAGACGAGAAAAGAAAATGTGACCTTTCACCCAATCTGATCCAGCACTGACCAAGTGAATACAGCCCTTTATCACAAGCATGGCTCTACATGTCATATAGCAAACTACATCATATTGTCTGTGCATGAAAAAAATGTCTAAACAAATAAAAATGAGTCTCTTGTATTCTCCATATCCTCATCTAATGCAGTGGTTCCCAGTCTTTTGCTAACAAATTTCTACTAATGACCCCATGTCACATGGTGCATGTACAGTATACTGTATGAGCTGTGAGCACTTCAGCCAAAGAGTGATCTAGTAGATGAAACATACACAGGGAGGCAAATTCATTAGAAGCTAATAGGCTAATGGTATTTTGTGGCTGTGTTTCACATGGTTTTAGCTATTCTAGTGGCATGACTCTAGAAATGGCAAAGCTGGTCTGTCGGTTGGTCTACCCTTTTGTACAGACTGAATTATCTCAACAGGTATAAGATGAACAGCCATGAAATTTTGTACAGACATTCATGTTTCCTAGAGGATGAATCCTACCGACATTAGTGATCCTCTGACTTTTTCTCTAGGTTGACAATTCAGCCAATTGTCTCAACAACTGTTGGATGGATTGTCATGAAATTTGGTACAAACATTCACGCCCCCTCAGGATGAATTGTAATAACTTTGGTAAACCCTTAGCTTTACACCTGGCACCATCATTTGGTCCAAATTTTAATTTGTCCAATATATTGGTTTATGACCAAATACCTGCAAAACTAATGACATTCCCATCAGCCACAGCTGTACCTTTTTGTTTAGTGCCAATTAACAAATGTTACCCTGTTTAACATCAGCATGTTAATTGTCACTGTAGGCATGTTAGCATGCTGATGTTAGCATTTAACTGAAAGCCCCGCTGTGCCTATGTATAGCCTCAAAGAGCCGCTAGCATGGCTGCAGTCTTGTCTTACACAACTATGTAAACATCATTTGGTGAAAAATATATTTCAGGCAGTTTTAACAGTGCAGGTGTTTGGTGGATGAGTTGTTGTGATTCTGCCATACTGAATAAGAAAACTGATATTTCAGTGGCGTGAAAACCACTTCACAGTCACAATGAGATCTGATTAACCAGGAAATCATCATAGGTTTGTGGATAATAGTCAAGCAGAAAAGGTCATATTAAAAACAAAAATAGTATATTTAATGTATTTACAATAAACATACAATCATGTAATCTTTTCCAAGAAATATACAGAACATAAAGCTTTTAAATATAAATTCATATAATTTAAAGAAAAAGGAAAACAAATCCAAAGAAGCAATAGAGCATATCTAAAAATCTTTAGTGATGCTTTGAAAATATAGGTGATATTTTCTTATTTCAATGCCCTTTTCTTTTCAAAGGTCCCCCTGCAAAGAGCCATGAAATTCACACATTGAATACCACCCACAACATAAGCAAACACATCACTCTAAAACCATCACTAACATGGTTAGCACATGGTTTCACTTTAATCAAAGGCAACATGCTGCCTAAAGGCTCAAACCAAAGGATTATCTATCTGTATACGAAGAGTTTGCTTCCAAAATAACATCCATCATTTACAAAAAGTGACTATCGGTAAGAAATAATTAACAGCAACAAAAACAAATTATGGACCTATTTACAGGATAACTGTCCATTGATGTCAAAATGTCTCTTGAATGGTAAACCTTAGGACTTTTTTGCCCAGAAATGTGGTATTTTGGCAGTAAACTCTTCATATGTCAATACTTCTGTCACTAAAGATCCGCTATAAAAGTCAACCTGCTGTTACCACAAGGCAAGGTCATCAAAAGAGAATAATGAGAAAAATAGGATGTAAAAAAACATTTATGCTCCAAAGTTATTTTCTCATCACAAGGCAAAACAGTCCTGTCGCCGCAGGTGAATACAAGGTCAAGCAAGCGCTGTCACACTTGCCAGCGCATTAGACAGACCTAGAATATGTTGGCTTCTTCTTCGCGAGTGTTGAATGTTACAGTGCACAGGTTGATATGGCACAACATAGGCTCCAATCAGAAAGTCTCAGAGTAGAGCTTAATATCCAGGCACAGGTGCAGGACTGCTATCAGTGAAGTTTGGCTGATTTTCTACAGTCAACCTTATCTACTGTACAATGTCAGGCTATAGCTTAACATTGGTGCCACTTATTTCAAGCAAAGTATTGTTTTTATTTGGACCAAAGCAACAAACAGTTATCAGCTTTGCCACTGATGGAAAGAGAGATTAATCTAAATTAGACAATACCTTCACTAGTAGAAAAGTCCTACATATTAACAGTTATTACATCCTAAATAATACTGTTTTCTAGACCCATATACAATATTTTATAGGCAATATGTTTTTGGGACACTTTTGTATGATATGGTGAAAGTAAGTGGAGGGATATCACAGAAAGGCTACATACAGCTGGAGGATCTGCTCTGAGCTCCAGCGTGGTGAGACAAAGTTCTCTGCAGGACATTACAGAACACTTCTATGGTGTCACTTTGGCACTTGTATGGCACTATTATATACAGAGGAGTCAGCACTATGACACACTGGACGTTACAGTTATCAAAGACAGCGCCACCCGTTGGGGGTTGCTGAGGAGGAGATGGTGGCCAGCTGGTAATGTTAGTTAACACTCTCCTCCCTCTTAGAAGCTTCCTTTTTAATTGTTTGTACATCTTAGCATAACGTCCGGCTGTCCTGAATGTCCTGCCAGGAGCCAATCCTCCCATCAGGGACAGTCAAATTTTGAGCTTAGAAACTGTTTCAAACACTACCAAAAATTATTCCTTTTTAAGAATTTAAGCCTCACTAAAAATCTGTATTTTTACTCTCTTAGTTCACATCAAACCAAGCAGACATTGGTTTAGTCTGGCCTGGTTTGGCATGGCTCTGTGTTGAATGTAGGTCCATAGTTGATCTCCAACATTCTCTAACAACTGTCTGTTTTCCCCATTTGATATAATATTCTCTTTATTATTTATGATGCTGAAGCACCATCAATGTATAGTTAAAATCTAATACTATTAATCCATTGAAGTGCTAAACTAAATACATCATATGAGTAGTGTGGATCCAAAATCATTTCCACCTTTTGCAACACATTTACTCATAAAACATGAGTGGCAGCATAAAATGAAACCGAATCATGGAACTTTTCAAAGGATTGTAGGTGGCTTTAACTCACTTAAAAGAACATTTTGGGAAATGCGCTTTTGCTTTCTTGTCGAGCGTTAGATAAGAAGATACTGCTCTCATGTCTGTATGGGAAACATGAAGCTACAACCAGCAGCTGGTCAGCTGAAATTAGCACAAAGACGGAAAACAGCTAGTCTGGCTCCGGTAACACAATCCACTAATGAGCGCATCTAAAGCTAACCTATTAACACCTTATATCTCATTTGTTTAACCCGTACAAAAACCAGGTATAGAATAGACAAGTTTCGCTTTCACAGGGGGTTATGTGCAGGACTACATCTTGGCGGGGTGTAGTGACTTCCTGGTGTCTTGTCGTCACTGTGAGGTTGCCAGGCAACCCCCCCAACAAGGATTTGTTGCTTTTACAGTTTAGTTTTTGTATGGATCAAACAAACAAGACATGTTAACATGTTAATAATTGAGCTTTAGAGGTGTTGGTGGGTGGATTTTTAACGTTTGGACAGAGCCAGGCTAGCTGTTTCCTCCTATTTCCAGTCTTTATGCTAAGCTAAGCTAAAGGGCTGCTGGCTCTAGCATAATATTTACCGTACAGACACGACAGTGGTATTGATCGTCTCCTCTAACTCTTGGCAAGCTTAGTTCCCAAAGTGTTGAACCACTCCTTTAACCCCCACCTCCAAACATCAAAGGGAATACACGTTTTGGAAATGAAATCTATTGCGATGGTGAGTGGCAGGACAAAGGTCCATATTTTTGATGCAAAACATATTAAATACTTACAAAAGTAAGCCAGGAAAAACAATATATTCTCTATATAAACTGGATATGTCAGAAATCAGAATCCCATAGAATTCCTAAAAAAAAGAATATTTGAAAAAAAAAAAAATCTGTGTTTAGACAATCACTGCAGTGTGAGTGATTATGAGTCAGCTGAGGTTTGCTAAAAACTGTCAACATCACAATGCAGTATGCATTATAAAGCTTTTCCATGGTCTAAAATAGAATTTGGAGGCCATTTGAGTTAAATGTGTATTTAACCATTACCATGGCCACCAAACCACAGAGTCTGTGCAGCTTAGTGACATACTGAATATTTCTTTTTTTATTATCGCATGCATTACCAGCATGCTTTTAAATGAACTAATTCTGGCTGGACACTGTGCGTCATGCTATGCTGTGTCTGCTGACAGCTAGCCCACCACAATCATCATGTCTCACTACCTTGACTTGGCGTTCTACTTAAATGCCTTCACACTCTCAGTCTGTACGCTCACATGAGCTTTGCTGCTGTTACTGATTCTATTAGTGAAGGCCTCCTCCTCCACAGCCTCCACCTGCTGCGGCCCTACTACATACATGTACCCTAGAGAGTCTTATTTTCAATGTTCCCAGCTTGTTATTTAATCATGTTGCTATGTATTTATTCCATGCATTACTGCTGCAGGGGGCGTCCCCAAGAGTAGAATTACACCACCAAGTCAAACTGTATTTCTGTCTCCATTTGCCATTGACATGAGTGTTCCTGGCAGAATTGAAATGGTGGTACGGTCAAATCAGTGGTTAGAGAGATAGTTATGTAACTGAAATGTCACAGGTTCAGTTACTGAATCAGCTCATGTGGGTCTTGTCCAACTATTCATAGGTTGGGACACCTAACTCCTATATCCTCTCTCAAAGTCCGTTGCTAAACACCTAGAAGGACTTTTAGTTTTTTAAAGTTTGCTTTTGGAGGTTGCACCTAATTCCTATAAATGTCAAAGAAAAAAGACTGAATATCAACAAAATTATGAAAAAAAAACCCAGTTCTGTGGCTCTGAAACTGAAAATCAGTCTCAGAATCTCATCCAGCATTCATAGCAAAACTCCACACTATGACACAGTAAAGGGATAATATTATTACATACTGGCTCAATGCTCCTCTACCTTCAACAAATGTCCTAAAATGCCCTCTTGAACAAGAAAGGGCCAATTACACTGAAAGCTATTGAGAAACACTCTATTCCTTATTTTTAAAATCTGAACAACATGTGCAACATCAACTCAAACTGAAGAGTTTGGCTCCAAAATGGGATATCCACCCTTTGAGGCACAGTGGCCTCTTCTCTTGCAGAATGACTGCTAACAAAATACAGAAAATAAAATCGGTTTCTGTTACAAATATTGTTTTACACTTCACTTCTGGGCATTTTTTTTAATAAGATATAACAATAAACTTACCAATATAATGTATTTTCAAAACCTTTCCATTAATTGTCCACTGCTTACTGTATCTGGATTTGGGTCACTGGGGTTAATATTAAAGAAAAATGTAGTTATTGTATAATAAGTTAGAAATTAATTGGTTTGTTTTGGAGTAAAGAGGTCAATGTTTTGTCTTTTATTTTTATTTTACTGTGTCTTATACTATTTAATGATGTAGCCAGGAAATACATTACATTACTTTATTTCTTTTATCATTATTCTTAATTACTGGGATTATGCCTGTTCCTGGGCCTGTGCTCCTGTTTGTCGAGTTAGTGATTTGTTGGGTTTCCTCTGCTTCTTGCATCTGTAGTCAATGCATTTCTTTTCAGTGCATCGTTTTGAGTGAGGGAACGCGTAAGTCTGTTAACAAGTCTGTAGTAGGGTTGCCTAGTAGTTACGACTGTATGTCTTATATGTCTGGAAAAGTGCTCCGACCGTGAGCTAACATATGCATCATCTAATGATGAACAACCACGTAAACTGTCATCCTTTCCATCTGACCTCTGGACCTGAGAAGTACTTCCTTCTAAAGGAAAATAAAACTGTCTAATAAAGCTAATGAATAAATAAAATTTCAGATTTCTGCTTCTCAAAGAGCTCTGGTCTCATGATAAATTACCTACTTACCTATATATAACTGATTGTGAAGTTGAACTAAAGAAGATCATTTCGGGGTCGCTCTGGTGGATTAGTGGTATGCTGCATTAACTGCAACGTCCCTTGTTCAAATTTAAGTCAGATTTAAGGGGACATTTGTTGCATGTCATTCCTCCTTTCTTTCCCCATGTTTGCTGTCAATCTCTATTCTGCTGTCAAATTAAGTAAAAAATGCCCAAAACAACAGAAAGAAATGTCAAAAACGTATGATTTTGTCTGACAAAAATGGACCAGATCATCTGTATTTCAGTAAAANNAAAAAAAGATTAAGTGCAATGTGGATATAGAGCATTTTGGGAAACATCTCTTCATTTTTTTTCATTATGTCTGATGTTTTGGGTGACAAGAAGATAAGACCCTTACTGAAAACATTCTTATAAACTGATACGACACCAAAGAAACGCACATCAGATCAGTTGCACTTTAACAGCCTCAGCTCCAGTCTGCAGTCCCAGTGCAGACCACCACTATAAAACTGACTCCATGTTGTCACACATCTCGTGGTCCTCCAGGTTGTATATGAACTTTGTCCTGTTGGCTGGGTTCTGGGTGATCTCCTTGCCCAAATTGTCCAGAGTCACATTGGAGGCAAAGAGTTCGGTGGGTGTGAGGTAACCCTCGCTGTTCTTGATGTATTTCCTGTAGTTCTTTCTCAAACACTGCCACGTGGTGGTGTACAGGACGAAGGCTGACGACTTGAGGACAATGGCGATGCTGACGTACAGGTGCCTGTAGGCCACGTTGTCGTACAGCATGCAGGCTCCCTTCTCGCCACAGACAGTGCTCCAAAACAGACAGGTGGAGTCGATGCCCATGCCGAAGATCAGAGGGGGAGGGATGAAGCCTAGAGCAGGAGGGGATCATGGACAGACAGCAGGTCGAAAGGTCAAAAAGCAAACCAGTTTGAGTTCAGGTTTCCTTTATATCTGCACAGACGGGCCGATGAAGTTCATTTCACCCGGGGGTAAAATTGCTCTGACATTTACATCACAGAGCAAAACTACAGAGCAACAGTGGACATGCCATGAACACGATGGATAAGACAAACACTGCAGTGTGAGACTTATTACAGATTGTGTACCAATACAAATGAAGAACAAAGAATAGTTTATATAAGTGAATATAAATGCACGAGAGTAAAGTATAAAAGGTGAATATGTTCTTACCTATCAGTCTCAGGAGCAGGAACAGAACTCCAAGGGCATAAGATTTAAGCTCTGGACTTACAGTTCTGAAAACAAAGACAGAATTGGCATAAATGGGGTGCACTGGTGAGCTGAATATTCAGTTGCGGCAAGTAGCCATTTGTGGCTGTATTTCCTATGGTTAAAGTATAAATCCAGTTTATTAAAACTTGGGTCTGATTTCTGTAACTTTGACCATCATTTTTTTCAGTTATGATAACATTGTTAAGTAGTTGCTGGATCTGGGAACATGGCGACCGTGTTCTGTGGTGTTAGTACTTCTTGACAAACAACAGTTTGTCCGTCTGCCTAGCACTTTCCAGTCTCCTGGCAAAGTCACAGTGATAACAGGACTCTGCATCCTGCCAACAAATACTCCTGCTCATGACTCCCTGTGAACTCAGATTAACCAAATGAAATGTAACATGTTAATTGTGAAATTTACAGGTGCTGGTAGGTGGATTTTGTTACCTTTGGACAGAGCCAGGCTAGCTGTTTCCTCCCGTTTCCAGTCTTATGCTAAGCTAAGCTAAGCTAAGCTAAGCTAACCAACAGCTGACTGTAGCTTTATATTTATTGCACACATGAGAGTGGTATCGATCTCCAGATCTAACTCTTGGCACGAAAGCAATCAAACGCATTCCTCAAAATGTTGAACTCATTTTTAAAAACCTGAATAATCCTCTTATTCATTGCTCGTGTTCTTGCCCCCGCTGCCTTCTTTTTAGCATTGCTGCTATGTTCCCAGATCACGGCAGTTAACTTGGTTAATGTTATTCTATCTGTAATAATAATGTAATTTTATTGAAATATGGTCACAAGTATGAAAATAAGACCAAAGTTGTAATAAAGACAATGTATTCTTTAACATATAGACAGATATGCATCATTTACTATATCTATGTAGAGTGATATTCATACTCATCTCTCTTCTGTACTCCACTGTATACAACATATTGTTGCTCTGTGTGTCAGTATTTCTCTGCACCAGAGATGACTGATGTGACTCTGATTTCATCACTTTGCCTTTGCCTTTGAGCAGCCTTAAATGTCAACAGCTCCCTCTTGTGGGCAATCTACATATAGCAGCACGTCTCCTTACCTGATAAGGATGATGACAGAGGGTGTCTGGGCCATAGCTCCGATCATGCTGCACACACAGATAACACACAGGAAGGTGAGGAAGGCCTGCTGACAGCCAGGACTGGGACACTTCCCTGGTAAAGCCACCGCATCTTCACTGGTGCTGGATATGCACGTACAGCTGGTCAGGTTCTGACACAAAGACAGGAAATGAGATCAAAAGGTTGTTATCCGACTTTGAATGTGGAGATCTAAAGCAGGACTGCTGCACTGTATGTATGTATGTATATGTCTGTTTCTTGTCCCTGTCATTTAGTTTTCTCTCCATGTAGCCATGATACACTCTAACTTCTCTAACTTCTTCACTCACTGGTTTGGTGCAGCCAGCGAAGCAGGCTGAGAGGTAGGTGACTCCATTGGAACCACAGACGGGGCTCACTGATGCTGTGTAGCAGTTACAGTTATTGATGCACGCTGACTCAGGTCTCTGCCAGGACTGCAACGTCCTGTGGAGGAGGTCAAAGGTCTTGTTAGAGAGTACAGTATATATATGTACGATGTTCACATCAAGCGAAAACAAGCATTTTTTCTGTAGGCTTGTATTTTCTCACTTTTGTATCATTTTGACCTACATGGACATTAATGCATTTTTAAATCACTTGAATATTAAACCATTGTACACTAACGGCACAATGTAATCAGTGTAAAAGCAAATATTTCTGACAGCTGTCAAACGCTTGAAGACTTACAACGTGCTTTAAAGTTGCAGCCCACAGACTGCAGTGCAGGGCAGTGTGATTCAGTGTGGAATTATCTTTTAAAGCACAGAGAATGCATAGGCCTGCTGTCTGTCATTTGAGACATCATATTAAAGATGTAAAGCATTGCTGATATTTTATTGTTAATGCACACTGAAGGTGACAAGCAACAGAACTTCCCAGCTTGATCATCTTGTCTCTCATAGTGACAAAAATGGAAGTTTTAACTAACTTGAGGAATCTTACATTAGACTTGAATGCTGCATTAATACACCAGGTATTAATGTAAACAGAAATGGTAGTCTTAATAGCTATATAGCTATATCTTAACAAAAAAATTGC
The DNA here is from genome assembly GCA_003416845.1 of Oplegnathus fasciatus. Classification (NCBI taxonomy): domain Eukaryota; kingdom Metazoa; phylum Chordata; class Actinopteri; order Centrarchiformes; family Oplegnathidae; genus Oplegnathus; species Oplegnathus fasciatus. The sequence continues at coordinate 2,094,613 of NTHP01000032.1, forward strand.
TATACAGTGTATTGTTCGTGAATTTTCTTTTTTGACCATGTGAGAGCAGTTTCTATTTTTTAGTATTTTTAGCACATTTTGTTTTAGCATTTAGCATGTTTGAAGTGCATAAGAATAAGCAGAACAAGTTGCTTGAAAAACTGCAACTGAAAAAATACAACAGCAAGACCCGTATAGCACTTGGGTAGAAATTCTTGAAAAGACTCGTCGACATCAGTAGGTTTCCCTGCTTACTCGTTGCTGTAGGCGACCGTAACCCCGGCGACAGGTCCTGTGTCACAGCCCAAGAAGAGAAAAGAGACGTAGCAGGCGGTGGACACCAGGTTGACCAGCATGGCCATGCGGACAGCGCCCAGAGCTGACAGGTTCAGCTTCTTCACCAGCAGCCCCCCGAGGAAGATACCCAGACAGGCACAGGGGATGGCCGTCATACCTGGGGAGGAAAAGAGAAGGATGTCCAATGTTTCCCAAAAATGTTTACTGGCTTTTTCCTTAGTTAAAGCATGAGTAGCACAAATGTTGTCATTATAGGTCTTAATTAAAAGACCTATAATCTCTCCTGCCCTGATGGTTTAATGGTTTGATTGTAAAACACTTAGGGAACAAAAAAGGTTTGCCCTCCACTCAGACAACATTATGATCCACCTACCTAGCAGCTGATTGGCTGAGGAGGTGGTAAGGTTGAACTGCTGCTCCAGGTATTTTCCCAGGAAGGCAGCAAAGCCAGCAACCACGGCGATCTCCATGCAGGCTGCCAGCGTGATGCAGCTGAACACCGGATTAGAGAGAAGGTGCCTGGTTACCCGGGGGATTACTGGGTCATGGAGAGGAAAATGGAGAAAAAGAATATACAATAAGTGGTAGAAGAGGTAGAGCGAGAGAGAGAGAGAGAGAAAAGGAATAGGAAGGACAGAGGTTTTTCATTAACCAAATCTTATTTTGAAATTTCCCACTTCTCTTCAACCCTTTTTGTCTCAGTGTCTCCTCCCATCTGTGCTGCCTCCTTACCTCTCAGATGCTCACAAACTGAGAGTCCGCTGTTTATATCAAAGCCATGAATGGCCCCGTTGGGTTTAGAGCCCTGGTACTCCAGGGTCAGGGAAGAAGGCAGCATGGCCTGCTCACTCTCCCCCCCACCGTCCATGTCCTGCTCGTCAAGTGCCTGGGGGAAGCCAAACATGAAGAGGGCCGACAAGAAGAGTAAGGCACCGCAGAGGAGGAAGCCGCCCCACCACGCCCCGATCCAGCGAGGGTCATCTGGGGTGATGTCCAGCTTACCTGGACAGGAGGTAGGGGGATTTACCAAAATGGATGAATGTTGAATGGTGTTGTAAGATGAAATGTCACAGATAAATGTGAAGAAATTGGATTCCAGCAGAAGTAAATTCCACATGTTAATTATTTTTTAATGTTTCCATTGTGGTATAATATTGTGGTATTTTCCCAGTAGTGTCAATACAAATATAACTATTGCAATGAACATGAACAAAACTCAAGGATGTGTCACAAAAAATGCAAATAAGAAGCAACTGCCAACTCACTGGTGTCGATGAAGACAGCATCAACGTAGACTTTGGTACAGACAGAACCTAAGATGAAACCACAGGCCGGGCCGAACACTAATGTTGAAAATAAAATACCTGCAGAAACAGAGACAGAGAGAAAAGAGAGCACAAAACAGTCAGTCAGTTAAAATGGAAGCAGCAGCAGCAGCAGCAGCAAGAACGCAATATTTCACAGTTAGTGTCATAAAATCAACATTTATTTTTGCTGTATTTTAATTGAGTTTCCTTTAGCTAAGCTAAAAAAAATACTTCAAAAATAAAAGCCAAGAAATAGGTTAAATAATTAATACAGTAAGTGAATTTCACCTCATCTCTCACCAGAGGGCAGCATTGTATCAAGACTGTAACATGTCTATTACTAAGGCCCTTTTATTAAATGTGTGGTAACATGGAGCTTCCCACCACAGAGAACACTTCTGTTGTTAAATCCACTGTATGACTGAGAACAAAATGTATTCTGTTCGAGGAAAGATTAAGTATTGAATTCATGCCAAGGGACTTTAAATTTCATCAGATGTCTCCCACTGACAGATTTATTCACTGTCACTGTAATGTGCAGCTCATAGGTTGCGCAGCGTAATTGATCTAAGACTAGATTATCCAGCAGGATCATAAATAATCAAGCAGGAAATGCGTTCTTAATGTAGGAGCAGAGGGGAACCACTGATGCAGTAGCTCTGGTTGATTTTCTCTTGAAAGCAAAGCTGCCCTGCGTTGGCCCAGAGGCTGAGAGGTTTCCAGTGAGCAACAGCTGACTGTGCAGGACCATGTGTGTGTGTGTGTGTGTGCGCGGCAGTGAAACTCAGTTATCCATGCTGGTGGTAAGTGGAACAATAGGGGTGAGCTCCAGTAGCCTGACTGCTAATAACAGAGCCCAGAGCAGAGGAGGCTGCTCCCTACTGACAGATTGAGAGGGCCAGTCAATTTTTCTGTGAGGGATGTAATGATTAGTGCTGTGGTTGCCACCAGTGATAAATCTGAGAGCAGCATGGCGGCTTCATTTTTCATTGTGTTATCAATGCACTTCTGAAGATAATCTCCATAATATAAGTCAGAAAGAAAAAGTGTTTTTGATTTCTGGTCACCATTTGAAAACCTTGTTTCAGCGCAGAAACACATTTTATCAATAATTGTTTTAAAGCATTTTGGGGCATTTTTATGCCATTATGAGAGATACACGGTAGAAAGATGACAGGAAATGAGGGGAGAGAGATATGAGGAATGCCAGACTCGAACCAGGGACATTGTGATTCATGATCAGGGCCCTGAATACCCAGGCGAGCAGGGAGCCCCATCCATAACTCTTTTGACAGGTTTTGGGTCTTACAGGGGCACAGACACCCAAATGTTTGAATTGTAACTCTAATGACTAAAGTCAGAAGCCCCAATCCTAACCAGAAAATATATACGTTTGTATTAATATGCATAAAAGTGGATGTAACAGTTTTGTAAAGATCTCACAATATCATGATATAGTCATCATGATATCATCAAATAGTTGTTGCGATATTGCAGTCTGGAACAAAGAGGTGGACCCACCAACTGCCATCGCCACCAGAGCCAGAGCTGGTTAGTGTGGCTAAAATTGTACAGTATGTACAACTGCTAATGGAGTAGCCCAATATGACCGTTTTTGCAAAATCTGAAAAAGATCATGATTACAAACCAGTGTAAGGTAAGAGTGTGACTCAGTGTTATTGGTTGTCTAGAGCAGACATAATTCAAAACTGATGACATACTGTTCAGTAGGTGTACGGTGCTGAGTCCTGGACAATAGTCTTCTAACAGAATAACAGTAATAGATACTCACACAAACAGTACAGAGACAATTCTTACAAATATTAAGTAGATCAAAATAAAAAATAATTGAATAAAAACAATAAGTGACAACAGACTCTGGTACACTCTGCCCAATAGTCACCCACTCTCTCTCTGACTTTCTCTGTCAGCTAGATGTATTATGTTCATTTCAGCAGAGTCACTGATGCCAGCGGGGCTGAAGTCAGGTGACAGAGGAGGTCTGGGGTTACACCAGGGCCAACTCAACAGCCAACCAATGAACAACCTCCCATCTCCAACTCTGCCTTCCACTAGGATCAAATCACAGACAAACACAGGACAACACAACTAATCTATAGTGTATGTGATGCAGGGAGGCTGGCAAACACACACACACACACACACACACACAACAACGGCAGTCAACCAGCATAAAATGTTGGGTCTCAGCCAATCACATCTACAACACGCCAAAGCTCCATATTCTCTAAACTTCACTGTGGGCACAACCTGCTTCACTGTGTCCTGTATGCACTGGAAAAAGGTAAGAGCCTGGAGTGGCCTTCAGAGTGTAATAGCTGCTGACAATAGCAGCAATGAGCATGATGACGGAGAATTACCGGTAAGCTTTGTTATGGCGTGAGAAAAGACAGAGAGCTCATAATCCTGCAGCAGCAGCTGCTAGACACCCATCAGGAGAAGCATTCAGGACTGATGCCAGACAGTGTTTGGACTCAACAGTTGGTACATCTAAAGCCATTTCCTTGGAGACACGACTGAAGGCTCATGGCAGTAAAGGAATGTATGTAGTGAGGTACTGCAGCTTTAACCATACAATAAATCTTTTATTACTGCATAGTAAAAACTCTATACAGTATTCCAGTATTGTGTTTTCTTGACTCACATATCTGAAAGCAAGTCTTTCTGCTGAGATTGAACACTGTTTCTATTTAAAATCATGTGAAATTATAATCATTTGTGTCATTTTAAGTTTTCAGAAATAATAACTTCTTCACTTTTATGTGATTATACAGTGGCAAGTTTATGTATTAGGTGTGACCGAAACCCTGTGGGTTTTCCCCAAATTGTCCAAACCTGTAAAATTATAGAAAATTTTAACACTCATCAAGAGAAGAAAACTCAAAGTATGACTTCACATATTGGTTTTAAACTGATGAAATGGTATTGTACTGTCAAAATAAAAGTTGCTGCCTTGTAATTGGACATATTTTGCAAACAGAAACCACTGCAACAATTTTGGAATTATGATGTGCACACATTTCTAAATACATTAATTATAAAAATCAATGCCTCTGAGGTTAATTTTCAAAGGATTGGTTTAACTTTTGATTGCTCATTAGAGGCAGAATGTAAATCCCTCTGGATCTATTGACTTTGCAATGATTGCAGTTCTGCCTCAGTGTATGTGGATGAAAGCTGCAGATGCTTTCAGTGTGTCTTCAGTTGAGTTACAGCGTAGCATTCACATATCTTTGGAACACGCAATCAGCAGAGTGAAGCACAGGGAAATGGTCACAACTGTGAGACTAGCCTGTGAGAGTGAGAAAACTTATTTATGACACTATTTGTTACACTTAAAACACTCCAGCAGGCACATTTGCGTAGAAAAACAGCAACACCTGTGCAGGAAGGCAGGAATAGAACGCCTGAATATTTTTAAAACAATATAAACTACAGTGTGCATTTTGGAAAAAAATAAACATTATTACATCAAGTTCATCATTAAAAAACTCTGTCTCGTCTCATCTGTACAACCTATTCAAGGACTTGACATTGATTGTTTCTAATTATCCTTTAAAAACTACCTCTGTCAGTTAAAATATAGTGCTGTCAGTCAGTTTCAAATGTTTTCTCAAACAATGGTAATCTTATTTTCTTAATTTGTGATTTGTGGCATTTTATAAATGCCATAGATGTTTGTGCTGCTGTACTCTGAGACACAGAGGCTGTTGCAAATTAAATAGATGTTGAGAAGCTTTATAAACCTGTATATTTTCTGTCCAGATTTTTAGCTGAAACCACCATAGCCAATGTAACCCAAGAAAAATGGGTGGAGAAAACTGTTGGTTGATGTGGGGGAATTAAATCTGACACCCATCTCAAACACACACTGCAGGCTGTTTTATCAGTACATGCTTTGCCCTGGAGATGCACTACAGTATATTTCCAGAGAGAACCGTAATGGATTTTCATTGTTTCTATGCAAAAAACAGACTGCTGTTGTATCCTTCTTGGCACTATCTTATACCTGCTGTGCCTGAGTGCTGTGACAGTGAACGCACGCACAAGACCAGTTAGAGATAAAGGTCAAGATACAGTAACACAGTCCTGCCAGACAGCAAACTAAAGATGAGTTTATTTTTATCTGAGACACTTTTATAACTTTGTCTCACATGAACCTTGATGACTGAAACTAACTAAGAGAAATGTATATGTCACAGGATCATTTATTAAAGTAGAGACACTCTGGGAAGGCTTAGAGCTTTAGAGATGACTTGGATATCCATGTAAAACTCTGGCAGCTCGTCTGACCCAGCCATTTGGAAATGGCAGGTAGAGACACTTCACTTAAGCTGAGAGCTTGTAGAGGATCTGACAGCTCCTCCTTACTGTGAGTGTGTGTGTTTAATACAAGATTAATATTAGGTCTGCAAATTTTTCCTAAAATATTAGCATTACTATTAAATATTAAAGGCACTGAATATATTACTTAATATTACAATCATACATTGATTACTCCACAAACACACATACGCATGTACAGACAAGCACAAGGAGTGATGTCAGTCCGACAGCTTGCTAGATATCTCACCAGCTGCTCATTGGATGGTTATTTGTGGAGAATCTGAGAAGTAAATAATGCCAGGGAGAGCTTTTAACACCCCAGTGGTTTAAAATGGTGAGCCAGATTAATGGTGTCCACTGTGTCAGATCACAGGAAACTATACACACATAAATCTAAAAATATTAGAAATAACAATAATAGAAATAACATAATAAATATACTATATATGTTCTCGGAGCCCAATTGTCTTTAAACTATAACTAATTACCAGAAACACATGTACAATATGTCGCAAACCAATACAACAGTGCAAAAATCTTGCAATCATATGCAACATCAGCACAAACGACAGCCTCAAAAAAATATCATAGTTAAATCAGCACCTCTTGGACACAGTGTGAAAAAACAATTAAAGGATTCACAAATGTACTATTTATTACAGGTCTGTTGTACTGGATTGCTTTACAATCAGGGCTGTAGCCAGCATTTTAGAAAGACTGGTGAAAATGTGCTGAGGGATGTGCACTGGACTCATGGCTTCAGACACCAAAAAGATTTTTTATTGTTTGGATTTTTTTTTTTAAACATTTATTTTTTATATTTCATTTGTTTATTTGATCAGTTATATTTTATGTCAATCTTATTTCCCACTGCGAAGGTCTAAATGCTGTAATACTGTTTCAAAGCCTCTTTCTCGCTGGCTGAAATATATTCTGGTTAGTTCTTTATTTACTTATATTCCAACTTTCCTCCAGGGGATCAATAAAGTTTCATCTTATCTTACCTAATTTATTCATTGACCTAAAAGTAGTTACATTGAAATATACTGAGTCTAAAAATACTGCAATCAGCCTATAAAATACAACCATGTGTATGTTTTTAAATGTGCAGTAAACTCCCCCCAGGGAGCTAAAACCCTCAAATTCCTTTAAAGAATGGATTGTTAATATTGTTACAATTGGTCTACAAAAAGAGAGGTGATGAAAATGATGGTAATGCCTGCCCCCTCGCCTGTGTGCTGTACCAGCTGTAATGAATGCAGCAGAGGCAAGGTCACACTGTATGAGACAGGGCTCCTCTACCTGGTCACACTGCCAGCACATGAATAATTTCTCACTCAGACTCACATTATGGCACGGTTCAATCACTGGCACTTTGTATCTTGGCAAAGGTGCTCCTAAAAGGTGCACATATAAAACAACCTGGGCTAGTCTGAACAGACAGTGTGTGCTGAGTCAGCCTCCATTCCTTCCTCTGCTGTCCTACAGTGGAAGAGTAATAACTCCACTGGAGTAAAAACATTTTGCTGCAGTGGACTCTCAACTTGCAGCCTCACAGCGCTTCATTACACGCATTACAGCGATGAATAGAGGCTAAGATATGAGGCAGGAAGAGAGCTGACCCAGCGGCTGCAGAGCTGGACTCCTCTGGGCTCCGACTGCTCTTTTACTTTACTGCACTGTTACAGTATGTACTATAGGTTACTATACACTCCTGTTCTGTTATATACTGTATTGTTGCTGTCATTTAGCACTGTGCTGCATACCTTAAACCTTCCTGTTGTTGTCCAGCCTAATCTGAGGCACTTGTGTGCATTCACATAATAATGGGAAGGTCTAACTGGGATGCGCTGAACGGGTCATATGTAAGATTTCAACAACTTAACTTGCTTTAAACCAATATTAGATGTACAATGGTTAGTCTTAGCACACACCTGTAATAATAAGGCTGAGAGTTCACAGCTGCACTACTGGTTCTGTAAGGCTGGACTTTGGCGTGGCAATGCTTTGAGCAAAATGCTAAAGTCAGCATGCTAACATGCTCACAATGACGAATGCTAACATGCTGATGTTTAGCAGGTATATTTAAGTTCACCATCTTACTTAAGTGCTAACATTTGCAAACTAGCACTTAATACAAAGTACAGCTGAGGCTGATGGGAATGTCATTTGGAAGTATTGGTCTTGAACCAAAGCACTGCACAAAGGGGAAGAAATTCACCAAAGTTATTACAAGTCATCCCAAGGGGAAATTAATGTGTGTACCAAATGTCGAGGCAATCCAACATTTGTTGCAAGATTTGACTCAAAATCAAAAATATGAACCTCATGGCGCTGGAGGAAGAGTCGGAATCACCAAAGTCAGCAGGATTCATCTACTGGACACCATGAATGTCTGCACAAAATGTCATGGCAATCCATCAGTTGATGAGATATTTCAGTCTGGACCAAAGTGGTGGACTGACCGACAGGCCAACACTGCCATCACTAGAGGCATGCTACTAAAATCGATGTGTTTTTGTAAAGCTTATGAGTCTATACACTGTAGTGTTGCTGTGGTGCTACTGTAACACAGACCTGACTGCACACTGTATAGCAAAACAAGATTTACATCTTCCATTAGCGAGATACAAACATTTACACAGCACCACATACTGAACCCCCTCAGGATGTAAAGCTGAAACTATTTGGGGCTAAATTATTGTAAAAAAGGCACAGAGCATGAATACTCTAATTGAATAGCTGCTTTTCTGTTAGAGGCTCTGTGAGCGATACAATAGATCGGAGGGTTAGCTGCCTTCACCCTGGGGTATCAGTCAAGCAGTAGACAGCAATCAATAATCCAATTACAATCCGGCTCGGACATTATACTGTAGTCAACAGAGCTCGGAGCAGGTTAGTCTTTCTGTGGGAAGCCATCTTCTCATCCGATCAGGAATGTATCACAGCTGATTATGTAAGCCACAGGTCGAGACTTAAAATATTAAATAGTCATGGACATACTGTAACTTTAATGTGGATGGATGCATACTGTATAACGTGCACACACACACACACACTCAACATCACGTGTATGTACTATAGGTGCTGCAGTTTTTATTAGCCACAAGAGTGTTGCTGCTCTAAGGATGGCAATGGTCGGTCTGTTAACCACTTTCAGCAAAGTAGAAGAAGAGTAGGGGTTCCCGGCACACAGAAGGGAAAAACTCTGAAGAGGTAAAACTCTAGCAACACTTGTAGTGCACAAAACAACTGTATTGTTAGACCAACGCGTTTCCGCTAGAGGCCTTTATCAGGGTAAGGTATCAGGTATATTGCAGGTGTTGCTGCAGTTTTACCTCTTCAAACATCAGCAAGGTAACATCGTCTTTGTGCTCATGTTAGCATGGTGACTTTAGCATTGAGCTCAAAGCACTGCACAAGCTCTGCACACTTCTCATCTCACAGATCCCGCTCTTTATTGCTTGTGCTGCAGTGTATCGCTGCTGCATTACTACACTTTTTAAATCTATTTTTGTTTTCCTCTCATCTGCCAGAAGGAACAATGATCTGATGGCCAGCTAACTGAAAAAATAGCCTCTGCTTATTTTACCAGCCTGCTGACAGAACAGATAAAGACAGGTGCATGCTGGGGGACTTGTGCCATGTGTGTCTTGAGTATTCCCAGTGTCCTCAATCTCTCATTCAGGCAGTATTGATCCATGCGGGGTGAAGATGTGGCCACAACAGAGCAGCCTCTTCTTCTATCATCTGGTTTGTTAGCGAGCCCGCGGAGAGCTGCCGCTTTAATATTTAATCATTTGGTTAGATGTTTGCTAAACAACTCCTAACTGCTTCTCTGTCACGTTGCATTATTCAGGGGTTTTCTTACAATGTTACTGTGTCTTCACACGTCAAGCTCGTCACACAACGCCACCGCCTTGAGACTGGGAAAAGGAAGCAGCAGAAATACTAAGCAGCACATAACACGTGTGCTGTATAAAGACCGGGCTCCATGCAATTACCGAGGCACAACAGACGACCCAGCAGTCACACTGTAGGAGGTAACCATGGCAATCAATATGCCTGGATTGTCAAAAAAACGGAGAACAGAGAGGGGGTGGCGGAGAGAAAAGAATAATAGACAATCTGTAAGTGTCAAAGGAAGAAGCTTGGGGGATGTTATGAAAGAAACAGTTCCTTATGGACTGGCAAAGGCTGCTGTGCACTGAGCCAATACATAGAACAGTGGCCATGATACCAAATCAGAGTCAAGATTTCAGTCCAAAATGCGATGTATGCAAATTTACAAACTAACTGACAGCTGAACAGTGAGAAAAGAGCAGCAAACGATGGTACTTTTTTAAGGATGGCGGTTAAGAGACGTCCTTGGTTGACTGACTGGACTGTCAGATCCAGTCCATCACAGGGCTAACATAAACAGACAAACACAGTCAGATTCATGCTTACAGGCAGTTCTTACTCTTCAAGTCTAACTGAAATCACAGATAGTCATTCCTTTAAGCTGTCAAAACTCATATTTCGGCAATGTCAGTCGGTCACGATTTGATGGATTGCCAAAAAAGTTTGTTCATAGTCCCGAGAGGATGGATTTCAATAACTTTGGTGATCCGCTTACTTTTCAACTGGCGCCATCATCAGGTCAAAATTTCAATTAGTCCAGTGCTTTGGTTGATGACTAAATACCTGCAAAACTAATGACATTCCCATCAACCTCAGCTGGACAAGCAAATGTTTGCATGCTAAAACACATAGACTAAGATGGTGAACGTGGTAGGCTAAACATTATACTTGCTAAATGCCAGCATTGTCAGCATTATCAGTGAGAGCATGTTAGCATGCTGACATGTCTTGTCTTAGTCTTGCTTTAATAATTTCAGTAAATCATATTTTACAGTATGTATGCAGACAAAACAGATAAACCGATCTACATATGCTGTAGCAAAAAAAAAAAAAATCAAAACATGCAGTTAATTTTCTATTGGACTTGGATACTGGAAGAAACTTACACAGACAGGGAGAACACGCAACCCTTCACAGAAAGCATGAAGGAGATTCAAACCCAAGACCTTCCTGATGAAGCATCATTGATAATCTCTGAACTAGCGCTGATGGATGTAATGTATTTTGTATTTGGTTCTTTTACATAAGGAAGGACATGGTAAATGTGTAGTTGTGCTGATGCTTTATCACCTTGTAACAGGAAAATGTAGGATTAGCGCACCGCATTCAGTAAAGTACAGTGAATTCCTTTAAATTTTCTAAAAGAGCAAAGAAATATCAAGCACAATGTCTAACATCAGGCATCTGGTATGAGTTGGCCTCTAGCCAAGCAGGGGGTAGGGTGAGTTGTTGGGTGCTGTGCTAGCCCTCCTTCCTCTCCTCCATCCTCTGTCCATCCCTTCCTCCCTCCCTCCCTCATCTCCTCCACTCTGAGTGCTGCTGGCAGAGACTGTACAGATCAAAGCATGCACAGAACAAACCGCAGGCCTTCTCACCCTGCAAGAGGTCTGCACTGAAACGTAAGCAGGGACAACTAGCGACTAGCCAAGGACTAGCAGAGAAGCCTGTGAGGAGGAGCAACTAGCCACATGGTAGCCAACAATACTGTATTTTCATTTTCTTTTCGTGCCTTTGTTCCTCCCATAAGGGCAAACTGATGAATCCACAAGAAGAGGAGCTTCAGGACAGGAACTCTCACAGAATAACATAAACAACAGTTGTGTGCTTTGACTTATTTCTGCATCAGCTCTTTAAGGTTTAATGTGATGTTGATTTTACTGGTGTACATTATCACACGATAATTGAATGTCACATCCAGCTGTAAAATTTGCAATTGAGTGTGAACTGCAATAAGAAGAGATGCACCGATACGGAAATTCAGGGCCGATAACAATGACAGATAATTACTGACTCAATACCAATAACATTATTCTTGCATTTGCAAAAATGGATAAAAAAAGATAAAGATTGACCACTGTCAGTAGAATTTTTGTATATAAATAAATTATAGCTAGTTGCAGTTGCAGGTTATTCTCAAGTTTTGGCAGTCTGACATGCTGACAAGCATCTATGTGTCAGTGACACGGTAATACTTGCTGTGTCCATTCACAGAAGAACCAGAGCTTTTGTAAGAAAAGACTCCACAATATCAGATTTAAATATTGGCTGGAATATTATTCTCAAAACAATAACAAAAATTAAATGTTTACATTTACATTCCTTATTATAGTAATAATGAGAGTCTCTGTCCTTTCTTCTCTCGTCCTGTCTCATTCTCTCCATCTCCCCAGATGGAGCTCTGCTACTAGCAGGTCGCTGAGTGGTGAGAAGAACAGGAATGGCACATACTGTAGCCTCAGTGCCTGTCTCTGTACTGTTGCCTTGGCAACTTTGGCAGACAGGCTGTAATGTGTGCTATGTCGACCTCTTGGTTTCTGCTGTAAGTATAACTGCAGTCCTCTGTTGCTGGCCACTGAACATTTGCTGAAGTTGGGAATAAAGTGCTTTGCTCAAGGGTGCTTATGTGACAGAGGGCAGGATCAGAACCACAATTACCCCGTCAACGACAATACAGAAAATATTGGATCTTAAATTATTAGAAAACAATCTTCTGTTCACCAGACTGCTTCTCTAACCTTCACTCCTTGATTTCGTTGTCACACCTACTGTACCAGTGCACCAAAAATCCACAAATTTCCATTCAGCAAAGAAGAGCATAAAATAGCACAAGTATTGATGGACTCATGCATCCCCCTCCACATAACTAACACGTTTAATAGCCGGAGATATTTCCATCCTCTGGCCAAACTCATTATCTGGGTAAGTCAATACTGTGCAGTACGGTATCACAGAAATATGTTGCTGGACCTGTTTCATCCCCTACAGTAATAGTATCTTACCTTTTTTTTTTAAATCAAGAAATGAAATTTGCTTGCACTGAAGTTTGACAGCTAGAATGCATTTCTTTTTTCTGTCTAAATTAAAACAGCAAAAATATTAATACACAATTAGTAATGTGAGATGTTCATGTACATTGAAGCGATGCCAAGACACATTAATATATATATATATATATATATATATATATATATATATATATATATGTATATATACATGACCAAACCTCAGTCTGTGAGTTACATTTACTAAACACGGCAAAAGGACACACACAAACACTGACACTGCATGAAACATAACAGGTCTTGATGTGGGCTAGAGGAGAGGAGAGGACAGGCTAAGCAGAAAGTGTAGATTACTATTATTAGGTTCCAGAGTACCAACACTACTGACCAAAATGGCCACTTCGTCACCCCGATGAGACCAGGCAGGAGGTTACTTTGCATCATTGCCTCACCCTGTATCTTACATTTACATTCACAGACGAAAAACTGAGTTGTTGGCATGAGCAGCGGTAGGCACTGTGGTTGATAAAAACAAAAAACAAAAAATAAACAAAAAATACTGCAAACAACAGAAATTTGAACCTCTTTTACAGAAAATCCACGGACAAAGATGTCACACTACTGGACACTCTGACTGACAGGTGAACTCTGGGAAGTGAACCATGGTAACACCAGCAGTTAGTTTAGAGAATACAGATATATCAATTATATACTACTTGGAATTAAGATAATAACTGATCCTGCCAGGAGACTTTTCCTGCTCCTCCAACACCCCTGGGACTGGTAGGGATTCAGTATCTGATTAAGGAGCACATCAGAAGCAGAGATGCTTGCTGGCATGAAGGCTTAGTCAGGGTCACAATTATTACATAAAGAGTTGTAGATGTCTTATTTTAAAATGAAATTCTTCCTGTACATTTTTTTTTTACTCCTGGTGGCCTCTTGAGCAGTGACCAGCACTAACCATTTCAGCACACTGACGCAGGAACTGAGGATGACTAGATTTGACTTTTTTTTGCTGAGCAAAAAAAAGCCAAATCTAGTCATGATATCTCTAATAATCTGTTGTACTCTGGTGTCTCTTTCAATTTATTGTGATTTGACTGTGACCACATTTGTATCTATACATTGCACTGCACATGAACTAAAGCCTAAAACCCACCTTAGCTCCCAACCACTGCTTTCTTTTTTACCTACTTCGCTGCATGTGCACCTGTCATTAACCATTTGTCGAACTAATGATGACTAATTAGGATTCAACGAAGATTATATCAGTAATAAAATTTTGTTTCACACAATATGGTAATCTTATCATTCTAAAATGAGCATCTGTGTTCATTCAGGAGAGTTGATCATTTAGTGCACACGTGAATGATTAATGTCACAGTCATGTTTCAATTATGCCAACATTATCATCCCATTTACTTATACTGCTGTGACTGTTCAGACTTTATTATGCCATTAGCCTTTGTTTTTTATTACTTCCAGCTAACTGGAATGTAAGTCAGCCACATGCAAGAGCATGAAGAGTCAAACTGTTGCTGGTCGTTGTTGTAGTTCAAGGATCGAGGATCTTTTCTAGTTTTTGAAGCTAGTAGGACTGGTTCTAAATCATCATCTTCTTCATTCCAGAGCCAGTGTTGTGGTTGTTTTGAAAGTCACAGTCAATATTATTTTCTGCATCATTTCTTTCACTCCACCCATACGCTCGTGTGGTGTCATTGAGCGTTCTGGCATTTGCACTCAGTGCCATATTCAACAACCTTTGAGAACATGCCAAATTTGATTTCAATAACAGTATATTAGAGCCTAATGGGTGGCTCAGGCCTCAGGCTAAAGATACCATTCCCTCCAAAAATATGCACATCAACCGCCACGTGTCCTGTCAAAGAACCCAGAAGGGAAAGACGACACTATGGTAGACCTACAGTATGTAGAACAGGCCACTACCACTGCCTGATCCCTTTCCTGATTTGAGTTGTTTCAGGTAGGTTCAAAGATTTGTAGTCACTGACTATGAAGCTACTTCAAGCGTTTGCATCACTGTTCAAACCATAGACTGTATATAAAGATGGACAACGTTTCTCAACTTCCTCCCACTGTACAAAAATGAAGCCAAAATATAGATACGGGCGCTGCCTTCTTGCGCTGGTGACGTCGTTTGGGACCAGAGTCTGCACAGTAGTGATCGGGGAAGGAGCTGTGGTATCGAGGTCCCGCCCATACACCTGCCCGACTCAATCGATAATCAGTAATTAGTAACTGCTAACTAACGATCACCTGCTAAAGTTAAAGTTACATCTCCCCTCGACGTTCCTACTCTACATACAATTCCCGAAAAGGTGTCTGCAGGTGCCTCCGTGACTACTGCACTGTGATATAGTTCCACTGTTTTTATAGCATCAAATAACTAATTAAAACCAAACTTATAAGAAAAATGAACACTTGAACAAACATCAGCGTGATAAGAACTACCTAAAATGACAGAAACCATCTTTGGGAAAAATTTATTTGACGTGTACTTTGATTTTTTTGTTTGGCTCACTTTAGCTCAGCAACCACCTATCTGCAACATATTTATCACATTGTTTCTGTTGCTTTTGTGTGTTGACTAAGCTTTTAACCAGGAATGTACATACAGTGCTTTCAGTCAGCAGCGATGGCAGCTACAGAGCAAAAAGCTCTTGATTTGGTCATTGACACTAGTTATTCAGTATGCTCTGTTTAGGTTCAGTGTTAAAAATGAGTTTGTTCATGAACACATCTAAACAGTAACTACCATAAACACTGACTTCAACAGCTTATATGTTTCGGTTATACAGTAGCTCGGTGCTACTCACCTATATACAGCGAGGAGTCCTTCCTGTGAACATGGTCATCGATGTAGGACACTCCCAGAGGCTGGACAGGTGTGGCTCCGATGCCCAGCAGAACCTGGGCTCCGATCAGCAGAAGGTACATCATGTTGGTGTTGGCTCTGTTGCCACATTTAAACCCAGAGTCTCGGTTTTCGGACCTGGAGTTGTTGGAGCAGACATCCCTGCCGTCCTCAGCGTGCCACGAGTCCCCGGCCTCATACTCATACTGATGAGTCAGGAACTCCGGCAGGGCTGACAGCAATGCCCCCAATGCCATGACAATCCCGCCGCAGCCAATCAGACGGGGTCTGTGGGCCTTGGCGCCAAAGTAGCTGACAAACAGGATGAGGGCCAGGTTGCCGATTTCGAAGCTGCTGGCAATGACGCCCACATCGGCACTCTGGAGGTTGAAGCGTCTCTCCAGAGTGGTCAGAACACTTACCTGGCAGAGAGAGAGAGAGAGAGGGAGAGAGAGAGAGAGCAAGTGTTATACAGTGATTTACAACTAGCAGCCATTTAAGACTGCCAATGACATCATATCCAACACAATAACTTTTTAATGCACGTTTATACACTTCAATTAATAGTGTACTTTGTACACTATCAATAGCTGTACCAACCTGTTAGAAGTATAAATGTTATTTATTTTCTGTTCCATTTAAATGTTTGTGTAAAATAATAGGGCAGGACTCTGAGCTTCAGGTGTTATTCAGTAAAAGCAGGTATAAAACAGCCATCTGCCACTCGCACCAACAACAGTAACCTGTTGATGACACACAGTAGCTGAGCTGCTCTACCGGATGGGCTGCTTCCAACATCTTCATCCCCACACTCCTCCTCCACGCAAAACAACCCTGAGGCTAGCCTAATGCCAACCTGGGAAAAAAGGGATATGTGCATGCGTGTGGCTTTAGGCAAGAAACCTCGTGCAGCTGTTCTAATTATGAAACTGACACAAACACATCATCCCAGCTGTGTTCTGGGTGTGTGTAAGTGATGAAATGGCTCCTTGCATCAAATATGTGCTGGATCATTTACAGGGCTGACGACAAAGGGTTGGTCAGGAGTTATTTTAAACTTGTATTAATCATTCATCCACAGCAAAAGGTACAGCATAACCCCCGGGACTTCATGAAGCAATTCCAGATAAAAGGAGAATTTAACTGGGACTATGCGAGTGAAGTCAGACGGATCATGTATAATATCCATTCATCTTTTTTCTATATTGCTTATCCTGTTTATCTTGTCACACCAAACTCCATTGTAAAATAAGACAATTTCTTGTTGTCTTGTTACCAAGTAGGGCTGCAACTAGCTGCCATTTTCATTATCGATTAATCTGCAAATTAATCAATTAATTATTTGCTCTAAAAAATGTCAGAAAACCATGAAATATTCTTTTTTCCCCACCAACAGGTCAGAAACAGCCCCAAGAATATTCAATTTACTATCACATAAAACAAAGAAAGCTTCAAATCCTGACAATTGAGAGTTCGGAACTAAGCAATGTTTGGCATTTACAGTTGAAAAATGACTTAAACAATTAATCAATTATTGTAAAAAACAGTTGATAACAAATAGTTGTTATGTCCATCAAGTAGTTGATTTATCGACTAATCGTTTCAGCTCTGGCAGCAAGCTTATATACTCCGCAGAACAAGACAGAGGACCATTTCTAATATGTTAGCGTCCAGTTGAAAAATGCATCTTAATCTTACTTAATCTTGTCTTCCAAAGGGACAGACTGCTTCTGGGTAAACCACTACAAATTCAATGTTTATTAAAAAGCGATTATATTTATGCTGCAGGAGAAATAACTGTACCATGCCCTCAGTCTAGTCATGCTGTAGTAGGTCTGTCCTTGATGAAACGCCACTAGAGGTGCCTGGACAGCAGTCCAAACAGCGAGACAACTGGCAGCCCCCCCACTCTCCAAAAAAGGATGAACAATCTGTAATTCACTTCTAAAATAGCAGGATGACCGTCATGGGTCTATTGTTTCAACTGCGAAACACTAACCTAGTTCTGTCACCATACAGTACACATGGTGAGACTGACAGACAAGGTGCTACAGCTGACAGCCGGACAATTAGTTAACAATGATTTACATTTACTGAGCATTCAGCACACACTTGTGTCCACTGTTCACTTAGAATTATTACAAAGTTGTAATTCATAGTTCCCAGACATGACAGGCTGAGAGGACATAGTTCAGAGGTCACAGAATCATAACGACAGGGTTAAGATTTACTCTTGTGGTCCCTGAAGATTTATGTATGGCCTCATACTGGATGCGGATGGAGAACGGCCGCTTTACACCTTTTATATTCCACATTTAGACATTTTAGTCTAATCCACTCAAATGTTTACTGACAATACAAATTGTTGCAGAGCTTTAGAGAGCAGAGAACAGATAAAACCTGCCCATTTCAGTTTGATAAATGTAGACAAAGCCGTGGAAAGTTATTATGCAGGTGCTGCTGTGCTGACAGCGATGATCTTCAGTCATCATAGCTTTGTCCTCTAATTTATTTGCAAAACATAATGTGCTGTTGAAAAAAAGAGGAGAAAATAAATGTACACTGTGAACCAAGAAAGGGGCTGAATTAAGAAGAGACAGAGAACAAAAGATGATGACAAACAATATTTTTTTTACAGGAGAGGATAGGCAGTGCTTCTACAGTGCTTTTTGTCTGCAGCAGGATTTGCTAAAGGTGCACTTTTGGTTTGGGATGCTGGTTTAAAGGAGAAAGTTCTACTGCAGTCTTCAAGGTAAAACACTAATGCACTTTAAATTTGTGACTGGTGCAAAACACATTAAAACCAACTCAGCCGTGTTCCTGCCAAGCTGCAGTCTTCACCAAACACCAAGACATCTTTGAGCAACTTTATCGAAACAAAGCCTCCTTTTCAACATCTCTATGGGAAATGTGCCCGTGTACAGTAAGACTGGATCCTGGAGATCAGCTCATGTTGTTAAATAGTGTATTTCCATGCAATTTACACCTTTTGCTGTTTTTCTCATCCACACCAGCAAGCAAAAGCTGCACCAATATAGAGGCCAGATCTAATGAGAGTCAAGCCACTGACCTTTAACCTTGCCTCTTTTAAAAATGCCTTCCCGGACCGTATTGATATGACTGAATGAATGAAGATGGGTACTTTGATAACTCAGTGCCCTGTCCCTCATGAAGAATAAAATGAAGCCCCAACCTGCATGTGCAATTATTTATAGTATCAAGACAGTGCTGACACCTATCAGGGGAATTGGCTTTAATCAGGCAAATAATAATCCTGATTAAAGTGGCATCTTTCATATTCACACAGATTTACAGTAAGCGGTTGAGCCAACTCTGACTAATGTAGCTAGTCATCACCACACAAATACATTAACAACTGCTGTGGTCGGCTTTGGCCACACCATAAACTGCCATCATTAATCTCATTGCAATTCAACACTGATTCATCACAGATATACATTTTTAGCACAGGGTTTTTTTGGGGTTTTTTTTCCCAATATGTTTGGTGTTAGAAAAGATGCTTCAATTTCACCTCTGCACCAGTGATTGTGGATGAAATCTATTTTATTTCATTTTATTTTTTTTAATCATTATTATTTCTATTTGTTGGCTCCTAAACTCGTTTTACCCATCTGTCCACCAACTGAACAGAGCTTATCTCTTATGTTGACATCAATCTCATTATTTTGATCAACCTGTCACTGGAAATGCAATGTAGATGAAAGAAAGCTCTTCTGAAAATACAATTTAAGCTACTGTCGCCTCTGTTGTGGTGATCACGTCATCTCCTAGGCCTATATCCTTCAGTGTCAAAGGCCTCCTGCATGACTGAGGCATACGGCTGCAGGATGTAGCAGAGCCGGCAGGTTGGATGGAGCCCCTGACCAGCGTTTCGTAACCTGCTCTCCAACAGACCATCCATATACGCATATAAAATTCTCCAACAACAACGTGGAGCCTACGGCCGCTGTGACGCGCTTTGTGTCATGCAGATGGTGCATAGGCCTGATGGATAATACGCAGCAAGTCATCAATCAGTGAAAGCACCGCGTCCCATGGTTGCCGGAGGATGTGATTATTCTAATGTGATCAGAATAATATGATTATTAACCGCATCAGCTGAAGCACCGCATCGTTACTCACTGTCTGCCTGTGCCGGTTTCAAGGGCGCTGCGTTAACCCGATGTTACCTGAGATGTACTGAGATACGACGTTCCTTCAGACCAACATTGTGTCTGCGCTGGCGGTTCTGTAGAAACTCACCAGATAGGCGCCCACGGTGCCCTGTGCCAACATGAGCGCACATTCCGACACCAGGAAAATCTTAATGTTGGAAAAACACGAGGTCTTCTTCTGGTTGTCATCCTGCTCCGGGTCGTCGGTGCTGCTCCGCTCTGTGCAGATCTGGTTTTTAACCTGCATCCTTCGGCTCAGGCTCCGGTCTGGTTGGACGGCATGAAACTGAACGGGTCCGGTCCGGCGGAGAGCATCTGGTTATAATGACGAGCTGCACTGCAGAAGAAGTGCGAATCTCTTGTCAATAGCCCGTCTAGGCTGGAATATACAGCGAGAAATACTGCTGTCCACTCAGCATTACGCACAGTCCGTCAGCGACCTCTCTTCACAGCCTGTCCAGCCAGTGCGTATCGGCTACATCATATTTAAATACGTAGGCTACGCATGTATATGTAGCTATGACGGCTTCTAATACCCGACGTAGAACTACAAGACGCTGTTTCCCCACATCCGGGATGTTGCATCTCCACCCAGGACCGGTACCGACTGGATTTGGTTTCTCAACCCGGTTCCGAGCCGCAGCTCTGCGTCCTTCAGGCGGTGTACTGATGCTCCTCCTCCTCCTCTTCCCATCCACAGATCGAAGCGCGACGAGGGAGGTGTAATCTCTCTCTCTCTCTCTCTCTCTCTCTCTGTTCCTCCCCCTCTCCGTCAACGTGTTTCCCCACATCATCAGTTTACCTGTGCAGACTTTCAGCTTAATCATTGCCACACAAAAAAATGCAACATTTCATCAGAACACACACGCACAAACACACACACTGACAAATCAGCTGAATATAAAATGACACAGCACAACTTTACTTGTCAGTAACAAATGTCCCTATATTACTTTGCAGATGAATACTGCAACAATAAACCAACTTCAATGTGAGATTCACATGTAGGACTTGTCCACTAGACCAGAGCAAGGAGCCTTATGGATGTGAATGTGTTTGGGGTGCTCAGGCCACCAAATTCATTTTATCTTGTGTTTTGACACTTGTTTCCTCACAATAATCCAGCCGCCTACTGCACAGCTCTGCTGCTTTCTATTTTATTTTCACTATAATGTAATTCACCAGAAGATGCCCCAGTTAGAGAAGGTCACCACTGTCTTGTCTGATTCTTCATCATTATCTGGTGCAGCCACTGAGACACTGAACACCACAGCTTCTCTAATGGAGCTGCAGGAGCAGTAGACCGAGGCTGCGTATGGGCAGCTTTATAGTGTGACTGCACAGGACAAAGTCACTGTGAAGCTGAGAGATGTTGATGAAGACGCTCAGTCACCAAGGTCGTGATATCTGGAAGTCAGAGGCGACTGGATTTTGCTGTTCAGTCCGTCCCGCTGAAATGCTTTGGCAACGGTTCTGTCACATGAGAGCAGCGGACAGTAGAGCGAAATGTTGTCAGTATGACCAAGAAGATCAGACTCAGAGAGAAAAGTCAGGCAGGTGGGATGGGAAGAGGGAAGGAACAGTGGATGGATGGTACTGCTGCTCTAGTACTGCTCCATTGTGTTACCATTGTGTTTTCCCACTATTAACACTGTAAGTGCCTATTATGGCTTTATTACTGCTTTATTATTAGTCCATGCTTACACCAAATGCTGCTGTATTCTTTTAATTCCAAGATTTTTAATTGGTTTTAAGACTATAATTTTCAAATATCCTGAAAATAACCTGAAAGTGAAAGCTTTATTTTTCATGGCTTAATATTTAAATCGGTCTCTATTTTCATCACCTCTATCTTTTCAATTCACATTGTTCTTGTTTGTGTCGTGTCTGTGCAGAATTTCAATCACTGGATTCTCATCACATTGCAAAGCTATCTGAAAGCTTCACTTTATTTTCTGGTGGGGTCCAAAGAAAAAAAAGTCACACTGAAATAACATTAGAGAGAGCTACAGTTCCTCTTTGCCACTTGTCATCAACACCATCTTTACCTTCCAGAGATGATGGTCATGTTATGTTATGTTATGTTATGTTATGTTATGTTATGTTATGTTATGTTATGTTATGTTATGTTATGTTATGTTATGCTGTATTATGTTATGTTATGTTGTGTTATTGCAATAGCAGCTTTAGTTTAGGTAATCTATCTTCATGCTTGACTAAATTGTGCTCAGCGGGCTTCAGGATGGTTAAAAATTCAACACTTGCCACACAAGAACTCTATTTACACACATCAGCAGCCCACTGTGTTGTACTGCTGTAGCTGTTCCACAAGGTGAAGCACTTTGGTATCATTGTGAACAAATGCTCAGGGACCATTACAGTCCACGCCATATTCATTTTATGCACTTTAAGCTTTACGCTTCTATATTTTGACACTTGAGGTGGTGTGATTCTCTTCCTTAGAGGGACTAAATGATGAGAGGGTGGTGTGTATCTTGTTAAAGGGCATATTTATACAATCTACTTAATAGCTGTTTTGGGAACTGAAATTGTGACCTCTGTAACCACTAATGCCTGCCAATAGGTAACATCTGCCATGATGCCATTGTCCAGTAAATGGTCTGATTGTGCTTTCTTTTAAAAAAAAATTAAAAAAAATGACAGGACTGGTGTTGCTGGTGAAGCGCAAGCTATGCAGCTACCAGCCAAGCGGATGTAATGTAACTCTCCATGGTGCTATTTAAAGTTAATGCCTCCTGGGAATCTGGATGTGATGGTTGAATTAGACCAGCAGCACCTCCAAAAGGGTTCCCGTCTCTAATACTCCCATCAGCTGTTCTATGATCTTGAGTTTTATGTTACTAAATGTAATACTAAGCTGGTTGTGTTTTTCATTTATTTAATCACGTTTTACCTGGTATAAAATGCAAATATTCACTTTGAGTCCTTGCGTCAATGTTCACTCATTTAAATAAAAAGATATCCAGGTGTTTGTCTGGTTTGTATCAGGGATCAGGATGATGATGCACACTGAAGTTTATCATGCAGAAGAAATGAAAATGACAACAGAGTGGCAGGACAGAGTGCCACAGAGACAGCAGTAAAAAACACAGGGCAAAAATCCTCCATCATAACCGTGAAATAAGAGAGCACTGAGTGCCAAGGTCACTTACCACTCACCCCAGAGCTTTTGGCTTACAATATTCCTCGGACCATTCAGATGCTCTATCAGGACCAATTCAATAGCATCTGAAGCAGCACAATCTATCAGGCAAACTGTAGACTCAGCAGGAAGAGCATCCATTTCTCATGGAGTCACTCAGAGTACCCGGGGTGATTTAAGATCAACCACAGTGCCTGCTGATGCAGTGCAAGCCAACTGAAGACATTATTTTAGGATGCCTCTTAATCACAAGGTCCACAGAAAGAAGAATGCAGTCATGCATTTATCCTGTAACAAACAAATAAATTACCACAACACAGATGCGAATGATGTCAGAGTTTATATTTAATACTAAACCCTTTGTAGGTTTTGGCTTTGCTCTTAGAAACTGGTGTATCTCTGGTGTTTTTGCAATATGACACACAGTATATATATATATATATATATATATACACATATATATACACAGTATATAGTATATACTGTGTATATATACATATATATCTTTTCTGTGATTGATTTCTCAATGATTGTTGGATATCTGCACAAAACAGTGGCTCTAGGAACCTCTTCAACTTCTGTGTAAAGGGAATGAATTATTGAAGCTGTGCTGAAAATATCTGACATTTGTGTCTTTTCTCTTTTTTTTCTACATCTGGTCAGTTTTCCACAGGAATGAGAAAAATGCACCAAGCCAAACAATACACCCAGAGAGGTACTACAGCAATATTATTTCACAGTATGTAAAAATTATTCCCCAAATACTAATAAAATTGTAAGTACTCCATAAGAAAAAATTACAAGATGTGAAAACACGTGTGAATTGAAAGTGTTACAGGCATCAACAAATGCTGATGTCTGTAATAAATGCTGGAATGTAAAAAAAAAAACCTGAAAAGTGATGGCAAATCTAATTTGTGGCCAAATATTTTTTAGCACATAATCAGTAATAGTTTTGTTGGGTACGTAAGACCTCTGTGAGGTGTAGCACATGGGAATCTTTTGACAGAAGTTTTGTCTCTGACTGTGACCTTCCTTCTGTTGGCCGCCTGTCATGTTTGTGATAAAGCAACTCAAGGTCATTCCACTCTTGACCTCACTGGACATTTCAATAATTAAAGGCATCATTAAAATGACTTGCGTGAGTTACTATTCTATTAGGTAGATTGGAGATTTACGGTAGAATCTGTTTGCTGAACCAGCTTCTATTTTAAACAGCTAAATGACTTTCTATGAGAGCAGTGGGCTGTAAAACAACTCCCAGGAGATTTGTAGACAAAAGCTTTGCTTTTAACCATAGTGCACGCACAAGGTATTACAATATCTCGAACAAGACGAGTGAAAACGACAAACTAATTTAGTAACTTGGTCCAAATCTCAGTAATGTTAATGTAACATGTCAAAAAGCTAGTCCAACTAGTGATGATTTTCATCGTTTAATCTGCAGATGATTTTCTTGATAAATTGTTGTCAGAAAATAGTAAATTTCCTAAAGCCCAAGCTCAGTCATTGAAATAGTCGCTTTTTATTTCTAGATTTCTAATCATGAACTGCCTAATTATGTCATTTCTAAATAGATTAATGATATAAATCACTTTGGTGATCCCTAGTTTTTTTTTTTTATCTTGCGTGATTATCAGGTCAAAAGTTTTGATTTATCCAATATTTTGACTTACCTCCACTAATAACATCCCCATCAGCCCCAGCTTTATTTTGTGTTTAGTGCTAAATAGCAAATGTTAACATGCGAACACTCACTAAGATGGTAAACATTATACCTGTTAACATTACGTATAATCAGAAATAACAAACCATGTTTAAAAAGTAGGTTTGTCTGTGGAGTCCTCCCCTCAGAGGTTTATTTAGGCCTCGCAGTGTGGACCCCAGCCCATAATCCTCCTGCAGACACACCTGTAGAGGAGAGTATAAAGACCCTGGACTGGACTGAGTCAGACATCAAGCTTCAAGGAGTCTCTCCACAGCAGCTCTCCACAGAAGCTCCACAGCCTCCACACCGACCCTGAAGATGACTCCCTCTGTCAGCCTGCTGCTGCTGCTCCTGCTCGGCCTCTCTCAGGCACATCCTCTCCAGGAGGAAGGAAGCGGAGAAGAAGTCCCAGACAC
>NTHP01000033.1:6056-8556 GCA_003416845.1 Oplegnathus fasciatus
ACACACACACACACACACACACACACACACCAGAGCAGAATGGGGTGTTTTGACAGCTGTTATTCCTAGAGCAAACATCTGGATTTATAGCCAATGCGATTTACCAAAAAATAGCTGGATTGGTTCTGATCCTTACTTTTAGTTTTATGAAATGTGTGCATTGAATGTCAGTGTGGCAGACCGGTAGACTGGTCTTCTGAAACAAAAGACAAAAATAAATAAAATTAAACTAAATCTTCCTTTTCTTTCTCACCACTCCAGCCCATGCCTAAAACCAGTCTTGTGTGATTACATTACTTGTTCAAAATGTTCCAATAACAACACTCCAAAGTGCTAACTGAAGACAAAAGGCCACAAAGTCACTATGTTAAGATTCAGGATTGTGAAAAGGTAGTGTTTTGAAGAACACATCCTGTCTGTTGCTCATTGTCGCACCTATGGAGGTTGTATTTTCTATATTTTCATTAGTTGGCAGAGTGAGGATATTAAAGCCTAGGAGGTTTTTGGTATCATAAGGCCCTGAGTCTTTTGACCTTTTCAGCGCACGTCGCTGCTGTTGTCTTTGGGTGTGAGGGAATTAAAGGATCACTCAGGGATAGCTTGTCTAATCTAATCAGCCTGAATCAGGGAGAGGAGTTCCTGAGGTGTGGGAGGCTGCAATATGAGGTGTGGGACTATATATATACCCTCTTTAGGTTTCTGCAAAGGGCATCCCTTAATCAACTGACTGTAGAGAGGAGGTGCCACCGAAGGTGAAAACCCACCTTTAAACATTCTTATGATCAGCTGCGGGCGCTGTCTCTCGTTAGTTCAGAATGGCTCAGAAATGTTCATCTGAATAATGTGGGTTTGTTTCAGGCAGAGAAGACAAACAACAAACTGATTGTTAAAGCTTTTTAAAGCAGCATTACCTTATAGAGTTGATTGACCTGTAGAACTGATCAATATTAGACAGTGTGTTGTTTGTTGTTTTTTATGTTTATTTTAAAAAAATGTGCATAAAAATGTATTTTTTTAATTTAATTTATTAGTTTGATGTCCTGTTATGTAAATACTACAATAATCCAGATGCTCTCCCACTGCCTGAATAAATGTGTGGAAATACAGAACCACAATTTAATGATACTTACTGAATGATAAAGTACACTCCCATGGGTCTACAGTGACAACATCTCCACCTGGTTATTACATGTGATCTGTATCTGGATAACAACATCTGATTGCAAGTCTTTTTTTTTTTTCATTTACACCAGGGGCCAGATGTATAAACAGTGAATATACCCAAAAACCATACAGCATTTCCTTCACATGTTCACACTTCATGCATAGGCCTACTTAAGAACACCGGTAGAGTAGGCTGACATGATAAGGTGGAGATAAAAAAATGTTGCAAATTAAGAGAAATCTGTTTATGTTGTGTGGTCGGCTCATATACTGTGTGGAAACCCGCTGTACAAAGGACAAAACTTTGAACTCCATAATCAGTGTCAAGGCTGGGTACGCAGACTCAGGAGCAGAGAAGGAGGCAGAGGCAGAGGTCAGGTAACAAGAGTGTTTATTGTGAAGAGTGGTATGGCAGGGAGACTGGCGCCGGCAGATGAAGGCAGATGGGCAGGCTGGCGGAGAATGAGCTCAGGCTGGAGATGCAGGCTGGAGTCAGGGCGGAGGGTGTAGCTGGTGTGCAGAAGAGAGAACAGGTTAGGTTTTGAAAGGCTAAGACAACAAACTAGAATACTGGCAGAGATCGTGTTGCGAGCTGGAGACGTCACTAACTGGTAGCAGTGTCTATAATCCAGCGCTGACTGACTGTGGCCCAGGATCTTAAGTAGTATGGGTTGATGACCAGATGAGCAGCAGCTGAGAGGCCCCGACTCCAGCACAGCAGTCTCCCATCTGTAATCAGGCTTGCACACACACACACAAACTAGGGAGCAGGGGCAGAGGGCATGACAAATCAGTATGTTGTCACAAGTTAAAAGACACAGCTGGCTGGCTGCAAAAAAAAAAGGGAAAGAAAAAAAAGAAGTAAAGAGAGTAATTAAAGCAGCTGTAATGTTGGGGTGTGTGAATGAAAGGTATGAAATCTATGGAGGGACAACAATTGTCCAATTTAATTTTCTTGCCCAGGTCAGAGGTCATACATGACGTGGATGCTAATCTATAATCTGATGTAAATGATAGAGTTGTAAACAGATTTTACAATTTTGTTTGTTAGCCAGTTTCACCAGTGTGATTTTCTTGCAGTCAGCGCGGGGATTTGTATAGTGTCAATCAAAGCCACATATATAAATTCATTTAGATTTCTGTGTGATCAATTTTATCATTTGTTTTATTTACATTAGAGGTATCATTTCCCTTCCCCTGTATTTCTCTATGTTCATTTTATTTCTATTTTATGGTTTCTTTTGAAGCACCTTGTAAAGTCTGTTCTGATAATGGTAAACTAAATCATTACCTTTTTAAAATTTAATAATGATAACTGACATATCTCCTCCAGTGG
>NTHP01000033.1:13556-50223 GCA_003416845.1 Oplegnathus fasciatus
ACTGCTATGGTGAAGGTTTGGTTAGGTTTAGGCACCCAAACCACTTTGTTAAGTTTAGGGAAAGATCATGGTTTGGGTTAAAATTACTACTTTTCTAAGGTTATAGAAGCTTCATCATCATGGTTACAACAATAAACACCTGGTTAAGGTTATGAAGCGATCATGGTCACTGAGGCCCAATCCCTATCCGATCCCTACACCCTCCCACTCCGACGGAGTGTAACTATGTGTGGAGTCACACTCGCGGCTGTGGAGGGTCTCTTCATTAAGGGGGAGGGTATAAGTACACCGGCAAGCTTTGGGACACCCTCGCCTTTCTCTGATGGAAACAGAACAGGATATTGTAATTAAATAAATATTTATCTAAAAGATCATCTTATATGCAGCATGGACAAAGATGTAGGTGTATGGGCAATGTCGTGGTACACTCATTACATTCATGGCACAGTAAGCTTGTAAAAGGAAAAATTATTAATTGAAAAAAAACTCTTTGGCCGCATTTCTTTTTTTGTTGAACATTTTTTCGTTTGCCATTCTTAATCTGATTAGGTCCTTTTTCCAAAATACAATGTGACCTCAAATTCCGTCATGTGTGCACAAAAATAGTCTGTCAAATGTCTGTTTGAGGTGAGGAACTCACATTTGTAGCTATGTGACGTTTCCTCCATCCCGAACACAAAAGAGGTGCTGCACTTGAGAGTAGTGTGGTTTGTAAGCATGCATCGATGCAGACTCGGTGTTGGAGGGCTTTATAACCCACTCCCACTTAAGGCTAATTGGTTTGGAATGACACTTAATGTGGTGGACCCTCCGTGCGAACACGCAAACAGAGTGAGAGTGGGTAGGGGGAGGGTCTAGGGGCCGGATTGGAACTGGGCCTGACTGTTGGTTTGAAAAGGGAAACAAACGGCAGTTTCCCATGTTTAACTCTGTGTTGTAGAGAGGAGGTCGGGATGGACGGATGGCTCAACAAGACACATCAGACTTTCTGGCTCTATAACAATGTCACCTGACTTCCTCCTTTACTCCCGTCATAATTCCTATGGCCGCTAGGGGGCCTTGTCAGATGTCGTTTTTGAGCACTGGCTGAAATGAAAATGCTGTTGTCTCTCTCCAAGCCAAGCTGAGATAAGCCTAAAGATATCGCATCTTCAGGGTTATTTTCAAAGCTCCTCCAGAGCCAAAGACATTATACAACTGTTTTCACAGGCTGAGCAGTACTACCCATGACTAGTAACGATGGAGTGCCCCTTTAAAAAAAACCTTCATTCTTTGCTGAACATTTCCTAAAGATATTAGTTAAACCTTACTGTGTGCCTCAGTTATAAATATTCCATCCTGTTCTGGAAGTCTCCTAGGTCCATTACACCATCAAAGTAAAGGGCTGGAGCAGTGTGTGTGCCTCTACCCTCCACCTCTATCCTTCCTCCGCTGCTTCCCAACTGGTAATTTAATCTGCAAATAAACTCCTCTCATAGCTTCGCACCGCCCAGCATTTCACCACCCACAATTAACCTGACTATGAACCTGGCTGCTGCTCTGGGGAAGCTGCAGCATGACTCTGAGCTATAGCTGATTCTGACCTCCAACACACAACCACACACTTAAGCTGACACACACACATATTTGCCCCACCTGACCCAGCCCCAACTTACGCAAAAAAAAGTAGGGATGTCCGGATCTGATCACAAAGACTCGGTATCAGGGTCAAGGCATTTTTTAACTGACCATGTTCAACATTGGCTATGTTGAACATGAACCTAAGCCCGATCCTTTGTTTTACGTCAGCTGTCACACAGGTGTTTTTACTCGTGAAGCTTTCATGCACAGCAATGCAACGAGTGCTGCCGTTCTCAACTCTCCGTCTTTCCTCCACTACGCAGAGCTCCATGTGTGTGTAGCCTCAAACATACTTTCTACATCCACAGACAGCTGCAGACTTTTTAGGAGAATATTAGAATTACTGTCACTTGTAAATCTTAGTAGAGTACTGTTTTCATCCCTGAGTAGTGTCTGTAGATGTTTCAGTAGCACTTTACATTACAGCTCAGTAATAACATGGTAATAGTGGGATAAGTTTGATAATAAAGAGGTAATAATTAAGTAATACATGTAATTACAAAGTAATAACCAGGTACACATTTAAAGATAGCAATGAGGCAAGCCTAAAAAGGCTAGTAGTAGTATAGTAATATTTTGGGAACAATATGGTAACCTGCTAACAAACTAAATAGTGGTTACATCAGTGCAATACTTGGATTAAAAAAATGGTAATGTGGTGACATTAATGGGGTAACAACCTGATAATAATGTGGTAATATAGGCTGATGTTGTCACAATATTATAGGCTACTATCAGCGTAATACCTTCAAAATCACATGAACATTCTTGGAAGTCAAAATTGGTAATTACCATATTAAAATGCTGAAATTCATCCTCCCTTATGTTCCAAACATTCCCTTTTGTTTCAAGGTAATACTGTACAAATTATATTATTAATGTTGTGACTTGTTACCTGGAAACACTTGTGGTAGTTTCTGTCTAAAAACCATGAATCAGGGCTGCAAAATGCTAAACTACCTGTTTCTATTTCATTTCTCACTACTTTCAACTAAACACATTTGATACTGTTGATGCCTTGTACATATTTTACATTTCAAATTGTTTGTTTGTATCCAAATCACCCATTCATGTTATATAAGGTAAACAAAGGTGAATATCCCAATGAAAATACATGTTCATAAAAGGCATTCCTTTGAAGTGTGAAATTGAAAAATGTAAAAAAAAATCTCACAACTTGATATTAAGTGTCTCTTCAGTAATTACACACGCCTCCTGACCAACGTGCATCAGCTACAATAAACTTCTCCAATCTTGCAAAGTTACTATGAGTGTCATTGTTCTTTATTGTACTTGTTAAAGACAGTTTGTGAATCTCAGTTGTAACAACTCAGAGTCACAGAAAAAAAGATCTTGGCCCAAAACAGAAACTGCTGGTAGCTAAAGCAACATGGCTTTTTGGATGTGCCAAACAATAAAGAGGTGTGGATATTAAGTTCAAGGTAAGTTCAATATTCAGACATTCGACAAAAACTATTTTCACCAGTTGTGTTGAGCAGTGCAGGTAAAAGCTAAAAGTTATTTTTTCTGCATGATCCAATATTAAAAAGTGTGGCAAAGGATGTTTTTTTTGTTGTCTTTTTTTTAGTTTTTTTTTGTGACCGGGTTTTTATTGAATGATTCCTGTTCTGGGGGACAGACAGACATTTTATGTGCCACAGTTGAATAGAATAAAAGAAAAATAAATAAATACATTTCATTTAATTTTCTTTTGTGTTTGTCAGATGTTGGGTAACCTTGGGGGAGACTGTGCAAAGAGGTGAGGGGGACAGTGGTAGATAAGGTTGAAGGGAGGTGGCACATGTCCTTCAATATATACTGTCCTTTGCTGTCATGGTACTGAATTTGCTCAGGAAACAATATGATATTGATTGTAAATGTGTGGTGTCCACAGCTGTAAGTGCTTCCCATTTTTTTCAGACCAACTCTATTTTCATGTGGGCCATCAAATGCACAACCTCCGGTTAAAAACAACAAAAAAACAAATAAATATGCAGTGTGTCCCAAAGAGCCATTTTAACTGGCATTTCCCACTATTAAAACCTTCCATTCTATTTCCATTATACATTTCCAGGAGGACCATAAACAGTTGTGCAGCTTTTATTTAGACACCTTGGCAGCTTATAAATGATTATTTGACAAATCTGAGTACATGGTTCAAATATTGTGTTAATTTGTGTATTTTGTGAGCAGCTAATATCATACATATGTGACAAAACACAGTAGTGGACACTTTAACACAGAAAATGAAATAGTCTAGATGATTTCCATTCACTTCTGGTGCAAATCAGAATACAGATATGTTTGTGAAATTAACAGATACAGATATTAGTGTTACAATCTGATAGGCAATTTGAGAGATTCAACATAAGGACTGTAAATCTGTGCAAATAATCAAGATTTGGCATGTTTTGGCATCAACACGCTCACATGTAAAGCTACCAGAACACACGCATGCACCTTCAGGAGGAGACTGTTGATCATTCAGATGCCTAAATACAATCTCTGTTTATGTTAAATAGGGAACTCAACAACTGATTTTACACATGAAAATCAGTTTACTAGTCATGGTTAGTCCTATTCAGCCTGTGAAAACAGATGTATGTCTTCTGTGGCTCTGGAGGAGCTTTGTCATGTCTGAGGAAATAACCCCCTGATGATGTCATGAGGGTCATCTCAGACTCAGTCCTGCTTCATGCTGGAGCTGACAACGGCGAAGAATCGCCGGTGGCCGCTGCAGTTCTCCCATTTCCCCAGCACCAGCATGAAGAGGCAGCTGAAGCAGGACCACATCATCACCCAGTCCACCGCGCTCGTCAGGTTGATGTCCGTGCCCAGGAACACAATGTCATCATGCTTGAATGGTGCTGTCTGGTATTCCAGAACTTAGCCAAGTTTCGGTGAAACAAAGGACATTACAGTTCCTGATATCCCGTTGGAAACTGATGCGGGCACGGAGGTCGTCCATTTTATTATCCAACGGTCGGTTGTGGTCAGTGTCGTAGCTGGTGTTTGTCCCCTCCATCTTTTCCTCAATGTTTACTCCGATGTTTACATTTGAAAACCTTGGCTGGTCAGGCAGCAGAGTTGGCAGGAGGAAAGTCCACAAAGCTGTGAATCGACCATTTCCCTATCCTGATGAGCAACCCGTAGTCACACGCCATCGTTGTCCAATATTATTCACAAACAGTACAACTAATATTAGTAAAAATAAACGTAAAGAGTAAATTTGCATAAATTTAGCGGAACTAACAGAGAGACGACTGGAGTGGACCACGCCTTCTACCAAGAATATGAACATGAATGCGAAGGTAGACTAACGAAGGCAAAACGAGACTCCATATTTGGTCAAAATTGAGTTATAACCAGTATCTTAATAAGTGTTGACAACTTTGAGTACCCACACCACAAAGAAAAGGCCTTACCTGTGAACAGAAAGCATACTTATGAGTTATTAATACCCTGCCATCATACTGATGTAAAACTACAAGGATGAAAAACTGGCAGGTTTACGTAAAATAAAAATGTAGACTTTGGGAAGACTGTGGTAATATCTTTAAAACATTCTTGTCTTTATTTTGGACTGGCTCAGGCTAAAACTCCCCTTACTGGATTTGTTCTGCATAAATGAGCGCTGTGAGCAGGTGAAACAAATAGTCTGCCAAGCTTAATTTGAAAAATACCTGCGAGGAAGGGGATAAGACTTGAGTGAAGAAGCAAATACATTGCTAAAGCCTCGAAGGCAGGCTGTAGTGGTTAGCATAGTTTAATGCTGTACATTTCTGCTGCATTAAAATGCAGAAGAACTTAAATATGGAGCTGAACAATTGTTCCAAATTACAGCAAACGTAAACTAGGAGATTCATTCGCTACTTTGCCACTGAGTTCATGATGATAAGCATTAATGTAATTACTGTTACTAATGTGGCTGGTGCAGGTAAAACTGTGCCCATTAAGGTTTGTTAAATCATCAAATACTGTCCGAATATACACAGAGTAAAAGGCAGTCTAAAGATAAAAGAACATGAAGAATTTGATTTTTTTCTGGGTTTTTAGTATTTCAGCCACAGACCCAGATGACAAATGTACTCTTTCACCCTGGAATGGACGATCATTATAAAATACTTGTATTTCAACACAAAACAAGTCCTTTTTGGTCCCAGCCGACTTTTAAGAAACATTGCTTTCCACATCTGTGCTGATGCTGTGGGTTTGCGGCGTGCTTGCACACTTTTCCTTCATCCTAATTAATTGGCACTTCAGATCCCTGCTGTATTACTGAGCCTCCTGGTTTTATCTCACACGCTAACACACTGACAGCTGCTGCAGTCTCTGAGGCAACAGCACAACAACAAGCATGCTCTGTGTGCGTGTTGGTGTGTGTGTTGGTGTGGGGGGTGGACATGTGTTTGGGTAGGTGCTGGTTTTTGCTTCATTTTTAAAAAAAATCTATATTTGTATTCTTTGGTCTTTTGTTTCTTCTAAAACTTTTATACAAGCTGAAAACGAAAAGTGTTCTTTGTATGTATAGTAGGTATCATTGTAACCTGGATTATTAAAAGTATTAATAATCTGCGACTTTCCGTATCAATACATTTTTTTACTCTGCATTACCCAATGATCATGATTCAACCTATATCCAGATTACAAGTTTCTTTTTTCACATTTCCTGTTGGACATTGGAAGAAACAGAAGAAAAACATTGTCCTGATCAGAACATCATGGAGCCATACCTCCCCATGACAGATGAAGTGAAAAGAGGAGTAGTAATATAAAAAGTCTGAATGATACTGGATTTTTTTAGGCCAATGCCATATCATTATTTGACAGTTTAAAAATTCAACTGACAATATATTGGGTTTTTGTTTTTTTTACTATAAAACACAATATATACAAACATTTTTGATAAGGATCCCTTAAGTTTGATATCTTCGTTATATTTTTATTGTGATGTACTGAGCGGGACATTTTACAGTAGAAAAATGAATAGTCTGCCGGTACCAAGGCTGGATTTCCAACTGGGAAACTGTCTTGGAGGCGCAATAAGGAGTAATAATAAGATAAGGCATAAGAAAAATAAAAATGTGTAAACTCCTAATTGGGATATATATATATAACACTGAGCGCCTATTTTCATTCCTTGATGACCTCTATGTAAGACGTCTGCCAGGTGAGGAAAGGAGGCAGGTGAGGTGGAACCCAGAACATGGAAGAGAAAGGTGAAACGCCATGGAGTAACCTTACAGTTACCTCCATTCCTCAACCCCATAGAGGAATTCTTTTCCTTGTGGAGGTGGAAGGTTTATGACCACCATCCACATGGTAAGATGTCCCTGTTGGATGCATATCGCATTACTAGAATTACTCTATGTCACAGAAATTAACCAGAAATGTTGCAATATACAGTACTTCAATAGGCTTTTTTTTTTGGCCATTTTTGCATAAACTGTAAGGTATCACAATCCACAATAAATTAAAGAAAATATATTTTTACAAAGACATTTGTGACACTAATTACAGTGCTGCCTGTTGTTAGTTATTTTATGGTCAGTTTGTAATGAGTGACAAAGTGTTACCATTGGCAGACAGATGTTGTCAGTGTTTGGGTACAGGAGTTGATTCTGAGATGTGTATCCTGTGTTTTGGTTGCATTAGAGCATTTTGGATGTGAGATGAACTGACATGCTGAGCTGCATGTCAGTAAAAAGAACTGTGTGAAGAGTTTTGATAAAGTGAACTTATAATAGCTAATAAAATAAATACTGTAATAAAAGATACTTCAAAGAAAATAGTGGCACATATTGTAATGCTACCTGTTGTTAGTGTTCTTTTAGGTCATTGGATGGTGAAAGGATACAAGATGGCGCTGTGGATGGCAGCCTCTGATACTTCTGTTTTTGTTGATTTGTTCAGTTTTCAGCTCTCCTTTTCTTTTCATATTCACCAGGGAGGAACTTTTAAACATCCGACAATCCACTAGTCAAACATTTTCACCAATTTCCACTGAACGGGAAAGTTTTACAGAGCCTTTAGTTGGAGGAGGAGCAGCTCTCTATGGGATTTGCAAAAGACACCGACGGGGAAAGCGAGCCGGAGCACTCGTTAAACTGAGACAACGGGGATTTCAGACTGTGCTTCTGTCAATCCATCTGACGAAAGTCTGCTCTCTGGCCAACAAGATGGACGAATTCTTGCGCCTCAACAGGGGAAACACAGACTTTTGCAGATCTGTCTCACTATGCTTCACCAATACCTGGCTTGGTGGCACATCCCGAACACTACACTCCATCTACCAGGTTTACGTGACTAAAACTGTGTGTGCACACAAAGACAGAAATATACATTCTTTTTGTCAGGTTCATGAAGCCGCACGTATGCATGTTTCTGTTTCATAAATCTCAGTCATTGTGGAACCAGGCGCACATGCTCACCGATCGTGTTGCATCGGCGAGGTTTTCCAACAGCACCAGAACAGGTCATTACGTGCGGAGCTGAACTTGCTCACAAGTGTGGAGATGACAGTGGACTTCAGGAGGAGCACACCAACACCTTACTGAAAGCTGAAGTCTGTAGGATTGAGAAGAGAGTGGACTTAGCTTGAAAATTTGAACAAGTACAACTTCCAGGTCCCTCCCCCTCACTCTCCGTAGCGCCCCAGCTCACCTCCAAAGCCCCTCCCTGCAGAGCAGCTCAGTCTAATTCTTTCTTTTTAGCTGCTTTTCTTCATTGTTCTTCTTCTGTTTAACTTGTCTTTGTTGTGTAAGCTGTTGTTGACAAATGAGGGACGAGCAGTTTTCTTATTGCTTGATTGTTTGGTGGTTGTTTGTCTGCCATTGTGTCCGCTCACTGAAGATACTGAGCTTGACAGAGTTAGGAGGAGGGGAGCTGCCCACAGCGTGTGCAGGAGCCGTGATTGACACTCCATCAGACACTCCTCCTGGCTCTGATTGGTTGTTTTGATTCGGGAGCGGTGGATTCTTACAAATGGCCTTAGGAGCAGTAGGTGGAGCCAGAGGAGCCTGATTTTTTCACAGATTATCTGTCTCATGTAATACTGTCAGG
Source organism: Oplegnathus fasciatus (assembly GCA_003416845.1). NCBI lineage: Eukaryota > Metazoa > Chordata > Actinopteri > Centrarchiformes > Oplegnathidae > Oplegnathus > Oplegnathus fasciatus. The sequence goes on from NTHP01000033.1 coordinate 22,239, forward strand.
ACATACTGACAGTTTTAGCAAATATGACTAAAAGGCATTTTTATACAAGTTACCTGCTTCAGCTTTAACAGCAGTGTGTCTGCTGTGGAAACCTTCAGGTTTCTGGGATCTCCCAGGACCTAAAATGGACATCCAACACAGACTCCATCATCAAAAAGGCCCAGCAGAGGATGTACGTTCTGTGAGTCAGTCTGTGTAACAGCAAACACCAGACTAATATATGATTAAGTAATAATGGAACCTAGTTTGTCTGTATTAATATAGAGATGTAATAGAAATATAATATAGAATATGAAGCAGGTCAATGTAATGTAAACATTGTTCAGGAAGTCATAACAAAAGGGAGACCACACCATGTCAAACATTTTCACAAAGGAACTTTATTAAGCAACATAACCAACTTAGACCAAATTAGAAAGAGAATAACTAATTGAAATATGGCATGTGGATGTAAGTGAAATCAGTACTATGTGTGAGGTGTTAAGTGATGGGTGCGTGTAAATGTATGGGTGTGTGTATGAGTGCGAAAAGCAAGATAACTAACTGAATACCATAACAAACCAAACCAAACCAAAAGCAGGTGCCTGGAAGGAAGAGCAGAGAGAGCGTGAATGGCCACTGCCGTGACTTAAGTAAGTTTAGGACACCGGGCTCAGGTGCACTGAATTACCTCAATTAGTCACTTGCAAGGGAGAGACACAGATTAACAGATACAAACTCCCAGATGACACCACAGGGGCCATCACAACATGTAGTATGAGATATAGTATAAGGTGAAATTAAGTGATACAGTATAACATATTATATGGTATAGTACTGCAATTTAACGTAGTACAGTATAACGTACAGAAATGTATTGTAACATATGGCAGTATAGTTATATTATAACACAGTATAAAAAAGTCATATTTTCCAGAGGGGTTTGTCCCGATTCGTTTCCCGGGACAGCGACACAGTCAAGGTCAGTAAATATAGTACAAGGTATATATCAAATATAATATGGAATAGTGTAGTCTAACATATAAAACAAATATATTAACAAGTGTGCCAAGTATATTGAGAGCAATGACAAAAATGAGTCAGATTCCTTGTATGTGTATGCATACTTGGCCAATAAAGCTGATTCTGAATCTGATTGTGTAATGAGTGACAAGTGTTGCTGTTGGCAGACAAATGTTGTCATTGTTCTGGTACAGGAGTTGATCCTGAGACGTGTGTTTGCATCAGTGCATTTTGGATGTGAGATGAGCTGTGGTGCTGCGCTGCATGTTGGTAAGGAGAGCTGTCTGAACAGTTTTGAAAACGTGAACTTAGTATAGAGAATTCTATGTTAACAATAGTAAAATAAAAAACTGTGAACAAATTTGTTATTGATAAAATTTTTCACAAACTGTAATTAAATTGCTTGTTACTTATTGGGCGACATATGACTGATAATATTGGCTAGGCTGGTGTATTAGCCAGTACTTGCATCTAATTGATGTCATGTGCTTCAACATAATTTGTTATGAATATGTCTTTCCCCATAGGGTCTCAAGTAGGGGTGTAATGATTAACCAATATGTATCATAAAACAAGTAATGGAGGAGTCAGAGATATGGCTACACCAATACACAACCACAGATCAGACCCAAAATCTGTATGAGTTCTGTCAAAAATCTATATGGCTGTCAAAAAATGATCTTGACTCTGTAATTCTGTGTGTGTGTCTCAGTCCGCACATGCTCCTCTCCTGCTGGCTACATTCTCCAATCACATGCCTAGGTCCAGCATTTCCTGAAAAAAAATCCCAAACTGAAAGAAATGTCAGATTGTACTGCGTCCAATGGTGGTAAAAATATTTACATTGCATTTGCAAAATATGAAATGCCAGCTGAATTGATTTATATCGACTTAACTTTGAATTGCAGTGTATTGTATCATTACAAATATATCTGTGTCTGTAAATGTATCCTGGACCATGTATCTAAATATGTATTGAATCATCTGAGAGGAAGCCATACTCATCTCTTCCGTCAAAGGTTACTACCATGAAACAAACAAGAACATGGTTGAGTGGTTGAACATGGTTGAAATCAGTAGGCTTGTATTTCGTCCCAGTGGGACTGTTTATGCTAGTGATGTTGGTTAAAGAAAATATTGTTGAAGAATAGAGGTCAAATAGGATACAACGAGGAGAAAGAGACAACGTGGAGATGTAAATTAGGAGATAGAAGGATAACAGAGGAGGAAAATGAGGAGGCCAGAGAAATATGGCGGAGAAACAAATAAGAGAGCAGGTGTAAGAGTAGGTGTAAAATAGAGGAGAGATTGTAGAGGAGTGGAGTAGAGGAGAGTGGGAGATAGAGAAAGAGACAAGAAGGAAGACCAGAAGAGAAACCAAGCCAAGGTGCCATATGAAGACAAGACAAATGACACTGAATGGATTTCTCTCTTTTTTCTTTCTCCCTCTTTCTCCCATTCCCACCTCCTGTCTCAGGTTAATATAACATCTCTTGATGCATTTCAGTCACCATTCGCAGTACCAGCCAGGAGATACTCAGTCAAACCCATCTACATTAGAAAATGGCCTTTTCTTGCCTTTCCTCCCCATTCACCCCTCCCTCTCCACTTCTTTCCCCACCACTCGCAACTATTCATCTTTCTAACGAAATGCATTTGGCCATGGATGAAGGCTTACATTTATCAGCAAGGACATTTAAGTACATATCTCAGGGAAAAGAGGAGATTTATTACATCCTATTTAGAATGGCTCGGAGGGGAATGATCAGCTTCCGACTTTAGTCAATGGGGGGAAACGTTTTTCCACGGTGACACCCGTAGTTAGTCTGCGGCATGAATGATATGATGAACATTCATCTGATGAGGTGAAACAAAGACAGTAGATTTTATGTCATAGATGGAGTGATAGAAACAAGGACCTACATACTCTGGGAACAAGAGTCATGCCTCACACCCGTGGTTATGTGAGGTAGACTTTTTTCACTGCGCCTTGAGTTGAAGTGGTGGAAATATTCCTTTACACAAACAACCTGAGTAACATTGATGTTACCCGGACTATATCATGGTTTGTTTTGACCACAAAGTACAGTATATTTTTTTTGTTTATGCTAAGTGAATTTAAGCCCTTTATATACAGGTCATCCCTTTCATCACATTAAGTAGCTTTAAAATTGGAAAAATCATCTTATTCCACACTGTCTGAGATTATATGTACATTTTTTGAAGAAAATGGAAGTTTGATCACCATCACTGTAAATTGCACGTGCAAGACCTGCGTGAAATTGTATGAGAGTTGCAGCACTGAAAGGAGTTGAAGTGTCAGTTTAAGTTTAGGCACTGACCACAATTGTCAGTTTTAGTGTAACGATTGAAAGGAGCTGAGGTGCCAATGATGTCACGGGAGTGGAAACAGAGGAAGGACCCAAATGCAGACAGTCGAGATTGCAGGATGCTTTCTGTGTTTTAATGTTGAAAATAGCTTACAGGCAGTGTAATGGCAATTAATGGTTTTGAGGAAGTTGAAGAGGAGGACAGAGAGGCAGAATGTGATGGTCAGTATTGAAAGTATGTGGAAATTCAGTTTACGCCTTGTAGGAAGCTGAGTTGTCACTTTGAACAGTTAGTGCTGAAAATACTTGAATTAACAGTTGAACACTGTCAGCTGAAGTATAAGAGGTAAAAGCAGCTAAGATGTCAGCGGTGTCTCAGCCATAAAAGCAACTGAAATGCTTGTTGATGTATAAGAGAAGAAAGTTTAAATGCCAGTTAAACTGTAAACAATGAAAGCATTTAAAATTTCACTGGACGTGCTAGAGAAAATTGAAGTGTGTGCACTGTACGTTGAAATGTCAGCCAGCATGTAAGTACTGACATGGATTGCAGCTTTAAACATATAGAGATCAACTAAAATGATTGTGGATGGTATTGAGTTGTTGGTGATGCCATCAGTATGAAAAAGCATGGAAAGCTCATACCTCACTCTGAAAATATGACACAAAAATGACACAAATCAGAGTAAATACCAGGAACAACCAACAACTACAATAATGTTTCTTCTTCTAACATTTGTTTAGTTTTTAAGCCAAATAATGACTGTAAAACACAGCTTTTGATTTTCTCATAGACCACAAAACTGGTGGGAGCAACTCTGATGGGAAGACAGTAACTGGGATGAAACTGGCACATCATTTTGTCTCTGTGAGCTTCTTGGACGAGTGCAACACGCAGTGAGTGGGTAGAAGTGAGTGGCTGTCACTTCGTGGTGTTCAGGAATTATTGTGGTCTATGAGCCTACTGTGGCTGTTTTACAGACAACACAAATCACCCAAATTCACACTGAAACTTCAGTTTTACCTTCAGAAGTGATCCCACCCAAAATGTCTGTTATACTCTATCAGTGACAACCTTCACCTTCATCAGCACATGGAGTTTGCTCAGTTGTAGACTCATTCGAGCAATGCTAGTCAGCATTTGTCTTCTCACACATCCAGCAGAAACAGACATGAGCATCCCAATACACACACACACACACACACATATACACAGGGTTGAGAGGGTTCCTTTAAAAATGTAATCCAATATAGTTACTAATTAACTGTTAAAAAATGTCAGTAACCTAATACAAGTATCACAATATTAAAGTAACGTAACTTGATTACTTTCCCCTACTTTTGGATTACCTCAATACCAAATATGCAAATAAAGACAAGAGAAAAGAAATATCAGTAAGACGACTTTTACTTAAGTGTGTTCTGTAAGACTTCTGTAAGACTGTAAGACCTAATGTAATGTTGTATGTTCATTGTTAGGTTTATTAATTGTTTGTCCAGCTATTCTTTCCTTTGTTATGCGTGAATGCCCGTTTAGATTAATAGCGGTAATTATGCCTATTTAAATGTGCTTTGTTAAGTATGCGATTGACACTTCACACTCAAACTAAAAGTAAACTGCCATAAACTTATTCTGGTCTGGGGCTTGTGTTTTTACCATAGACTGTATCACACCATCCTGTTCACCAGCATCACCACCTACAGTTCCAAAATATTTTTCAGTAGTAATAGTAGTAAGTATTAGTAGTAGTAGTATTGACAGGTTAGCTACTAGTGTTGTGTTGTTGTAAATGGATTTCTGTTCAAGTTTAGTTTTATTTGTCACATATAATCATACTGAGTCAGTATACAGCTCCCAGGTCAGGCCCTCTGTGATGTGGACACCAAGGTACTTGAAGCTGTCCATCCCCTCCACCATGGACCCACTGATGTTAAGGGGGGCATAGTTCCTTCCCTGCTTCTTCCTAAAGTCCACTGTCAGCTCCTTAGTCTTGCTGACTTTCAGAAGGAGGTTGTTGTCCTGACACCAGCAGGTCAGGCCCTCTACTTCCTTCAGGTCGGCCTTTTCATTGTTATCTGTGATCAGGCCCACCACAGCTGTGTTGTCAGCAAACTTGATGGTGGTGTTTGAGTCGAAAGTGGCTCCACAGTCATGTGTGTACAGGGAGTACAGCAGGGGGCTCAAAACATAGCCCTGGGGTACTCCGGTGTTAAGGATGAGGGTGGATTTGGTGTGTCCGCCCACCCTCACTACCTGGGGTCTGCCTGTCAGGAAGTCAAGGACCCACTTGCACAGAGAGGTGTTTAATCCCAGATCCTTGAGTTTTGTGATGAGCCTGGAGGGAACTATGGTGATCAATGCTGATCTGTAGTCAATGAACAGCAATCTCATATAGTTCCCACTCTTGTCCAGATGGGATAGGGTGGCGTGGAGGATATGTGCTATAGCGTCATCTGTTGATCGGTTGGGACATTAGGCAAACACTTCATCACTACAGAGGTGAGTGCCACTGGGCAGTAGTCATTCAAGCAGGCTGGCCTTGTTTTCTTGGGCACAGGAATGATGGTGGACTTCTTGAAGCACATGGGTATGACAGACTGAGCCAGAGACAGGTTGAATATCATTGTGAACTCCGGCGCTAGCTGGTCAGCACATAGTTTGAGGACCCACCCACTGATATCATCTGGTCCTGCTTCTTTCTTGGTGTTCACATACCTGAAAGCCCTCCTGACGTCGTGCTCAGAGAGGGTGAAGGTTCACCCACCCATCGATTAACCTCTGCTTCAGCTTGTTGGCTGCCGAAATATGCAAATATCCTATGTAGCAAACGTTAGCGGTTGGTGTTACCTGTAGGATAAATGTTTCTTTAAATTAGATGTCGAGCCCTTGGATGATGACAGCATTTTCACAGCTGCAAGGTGTAACTTTTTTGCAGTTTTTCACTAATGTTAGAGGCAGTGATAATGAATTGGCAACTGTAAGATTAGCTACTGTATGGCTTCACTTGAGACCTGATTGGTGTTGTGGGACTCTTGGAGTGTTGTAATGTGTGCACATGTGTATGGTTATATATCATTCTTTATTTTAAAATGTGTTTTAAAATTGTAATCCTGCTAGTAATCCTATTTTTACAAAATGTATTGGTAATCTGATTGCGTGTTTCTTCTGTATATATATACATTTATGTGCATTACCTGTCTACACCCTGTTCTTACCTGTCCATAACCACATATGTGTGTATATATATATGTATATATATATATATATGTATGTGTGTGTGTTTATATTATATATTATGAGCATTGTTGGAGGGAGCCAATGACTGCTTGCCTGTAGAACTTGAACTTGAGTATATCCTGAAGACAACATTTCTCTCCACCCAGGGCACCTGGAAAGAGGACTGCCTTAAAGACTAAAGTCAGGGAACAAAAGTCTCAATGTACAGTTACAAGTACCCTGTGGAGTTTTTGACTGCAGTACTAGTACCGCTGTGGAGCAGTGTTTATATGAGTGGGTTCCTGTGTTGTTTGTTTGTGGGTGCATACACGAGGACACAAATGCACACATAAGAGTGTGCGTGTGACGTGATACACATCCCAGCCACTGGTCTCACACTATTCCATTGATCGACAGTTGTGGGCAGAACGTGCCAAGACACAGCAATGTGCCAGCAAAGGCAGGGAAGAGGAAGATTGCTAGCAAGTAAACATGGATATGAATAATGCAGGATACTTTTAAGAAAAAAATTTCAGTTTTTCAGTTTTGTATGTGTTGTGTTTTGGTGAGAAGCACTGAATGTAAACAGAATTGTTACTTGTCTACATGAAAACTCCACAAGGTACCTTTAACGGTATAGATCATGATATATTGTACCACAGGTATATGGTAGATCACCCTGCCCAGAGGTGGGTTAACACTGTATACTGCACCTGCATATACACACCACTACACCTCTGATATACAGCTGATTGTTTCAACACGTGAAAAATTCAGTGTGAACTCGAAGTACATGAGATATACATACATATGGACAGCTGATGTATGTATTGATTTGTTGTTAAATATGAGTCAGTTAATATGAAACATGTTTTAATTATATGGAACGATATAAAAAACTAAATTATTAAAGCATTAAAAAAAATATCAATATGTAAGCAGACATAGATTACCATAAAATGAAGGACTGGTCACACGAAACTTTGTGTGTGTGTATGTGTGTGCACACTTAAGTAGGGATCCAGTTCACTTCAGCTGCCACATTGTGTGTATTTTTGTGTGTGTTGACTCCGTTGTGTGTAATATTCAAACATCAGCGGGCCATTCATCACCCCTCCGTCAGCTGTGTTCACTCTATCCCACTAAGTCCTAATTCATCACTCTGCTTTGTTTCATTGGAAACCTGCTGCTGAGCTTTCCTACAACACATTGCAGATAAATACACTCAAAGAGTTTGCTGTGGGTCTGTAACACACACTTTGTCAGGAGAGTGAGGGAGTGATTCTATAGACACCATCACTACATGTGTCATGGTTGTACGGGAGAGTGGCAACAGGTGAAGGACCCAAATGCAGACAGAGGAGGCAGCAGGATGACTTCAGTGACTTATTGACAAAAAGACCTTGCAGGCAGGTAGACAGGTAACAGGCAGGCAGGCAGGCAGGCAGTTTCAGGTCCAGGTTAGGGATCGGGTGACCGAAGCTCGAAAGCAAAAACACAAGGCAAGAAAGAAACATACCAACTATGATGAACTGACAGAGTCTGAGTGGGATTGCAGGGCTGACAAGGAAATGAGATGCAGGTGAGGAGGTGAGTGGGGACGGCCAGGCAACTCAAAAGCAGATGAGGGAAGTGGGAACAGGTGTGTGGATGGGTGGGGCAGTCAGGTGATGTGGAAGGAAGGGAAAGTCCAAGGGGATCTGAGGCCTGTACTATGAAGCAGGATTTGGGGTTAACGAGGTAACTTCAGGTTTGACCCTGGGTTTTCAGGGTTCCGACGGTGGTTTACTTCTTACAGGGCACATCACCATCGTAACTTAAGCTGCACACCTAACCTGCTCCAGAGCAGGTTATGTTTGAGAGAACAGATTAACGCATATAAAAGCACCACCTACAGACCAATCAATCCTGTTGGATATTGGCATCACCAATCATACAAGATCGCATTCACGCAGTCGGCAATTTTTTGCTGCATTTGGCAGCTGCAGCTGTGTTGCTTTTAGCTGGATTATGTTTCACTTCTTCGTATTTGTCTAATATTAAAGTTTGCTCTTTGTTTGTAAAATAAGCTGGTCTGCTGTCAGTAGACTTGTCCATGTTTGCAATTAGTCCTGTGCTGCAAACACCGCCCCTTTTATGTGAATGCGCTCATGGCTGGATTGGGAAACTGTGAGTTGACTTACACCCGTGGTTGCTGTGGTAACTGTGGTATAATACTACAGCAAACACTCCTTAGGCCCCGATCAGAAAGAGTGCGTTTTGCAGCCTGAAAAACGCGAGGCGCACCGCACTGCCCTTTTAGTTGAAGATTACAATTTAAAAAAAGAGCAGCTCGCTGCGTTTTTTTTTTTTATCGCTGCTAGGCAACCGCTGAATCAACTTTCCTTAGCCTAACGGTGAGTTTGCTGTTAAGTAAACTCACAGATCTGTAGCCTACCTTTTATTTTGGCTAGAAACATCTGCATGAAAAATGGACAGGTGGAGGGCACTTGATCTGGCTCTGATTGAGGGTGAGAGGCTTTTCAAAAATAGTATGCTGGACATGGAGATCCATCCTGCCGAAGTGGGTTCGTTGGTCCTGCAGAGCGGCTGAGCATTTGTTTGCGGTAGGTTACGTTTGTTTTAATGGCAACGGTATATTTTGGCCTCTCAATTAATCCGATTGGACAATAGGAAAAAACGCACATGATATCAGGCGCTTTTCTGCTCTGAGTTGAAGTTTTTTCAACTCGAGCTGCGCAGGACGCTCCTGCAAANGGGTGTTTATTCCTCTGGAAGCTCCGGGTCTGCCCCCAGCTCTCCCCTCCAAAGCTCTCTGACACTCAGCAGCTGTCTGTCGGCGAGCAGCAGCTCTGTCTCTCCACTGGACCTCTCCGCCCGGTCCTCCCGAAACAGCACTCAAAGCCCCGCAATATGCGCACATTTTTCACAATATTTACCATTACTACTTATTTATAGACTATTTATAGACGGTTTAGGCGAGTTTTATTTTGTTTCTGTCGAGTTTGAATGAAGTGTGCTTTACGATGATGATGGGTNAAAAATGGACAGGTGGAGGGCACTTGATCTGGCTCTGATGGAGAGTGAGAGGCTGTTCAAAAACAGTAAGCTGGATACGGAGATCCGTCCTGCCGAAGTGGGTTCGTTGGTCCTGCAGAGCGGCTGAGCATTTGTTTGTGGTAGGTTACGTTTGTTTTAACGGCAACGGTATATTTTGGCCTCTCAATTAATCCGATTGGACAATAGGAAAAAACGCAAATGACGTCAGGCGCTTTTCTGCTCTGAGTTGAAGTTTTTTCAACTCGAGGCGCTCAGGGCGCTCCTGCAAAAACGTGAGGCGCTCCGGGCGCATAAACAGCGCGCAAAACGCTTACTGCCTATAGAAAACAACAGGAAAAAGACGCCTCTCACTGCAAAAACCATGTCCTGTCTGATCAGGGCCTAAAGCAGCTACTTTGTCAGAAACACAGCAGAAGAGCAGCTGGTGTTCTGGTAACGGTGCTACTCAGAAATACTCAAAAAGTACATCAAAAATATTTGCAACCTTGGTCTGATTTCATGCAGCACACAGTGCAAGTCATTTTCAGGACACAGTAAAAGGAGCTGGTTACCTTGCTGAGGAGTTGGAGGTCGCCTGCGGGTCTTCATTTAACAGCTCACTGTGGTTGCTCCTGACTGTTCTATTACTCCCTCGTAAAAATAAAAAAAGCAGGAAATGACGGTTGCATTAGCAGTAACTTAATACAGCTCTGATTTGAAAAGAGTGAAGAAGGGAATGGCAATAAAAATTTCAACATAGAGAGGTAATTACTGAATGTAAATAGATTCAATAGCAATTTCAGAAAAAATCCCAACCATAAATAGTATCAAAAACGGGGTTTGATTTCATGAAAGGCTTAAGGATTATAACTTTAAGCGGAGGATTAATCCATATTTGGTGCCCTAGCGAGTATTTCTGGCAGCAGGACAGTGTATGTGGGATTGACTAAAAATAAACTACAGTGTGTGTGTTCATGGTAATGACGGAACATGTACCCAGTCTAACAGTGTGGGTCACTGTTTGTTTTTAATAGTTTTGGACAACAATGGAGCTCTATGGCACAGAGGAATAAGATACGCCAGGCTTTGGATACACACAATACTTGTTGGTAGGATCAACTCAATGTTGGTTTGGGTCTGCACATGGGATTTGTTGACAATATGCAAGTGTGTGTGCATGTGTACATTTGAAAGACAAGACCATGTGTATTATACTGTATGTGGCTTTCTGTGATATTCTCCCCTTTGGAAAGTCAGCAGAATGGATCCATTAGTCAAAGACCATCTGTCATGGAATAGCTTTCCTTTCCCATCCTCCAGTCCAGCCCACCAGGCTAACCATGGCCAAGACGCTGCTGCTGAGTCAGCCTCCGCCTCCTCCTCCTCCTCCTTCTCCTCCTCCCTGCACCGGCCCATCAGGCGTTTCTGATGATTCCGACAACCCCAAGCCTACATACTGTAAGAAAAATTATCCTTTTCAATTTTGGCTACAGAAAGAACTCGAGCAGCGAGGACAATTTGTTTTTGAAGCTTTACTCTGCTACTTCTGGCCATTTTTATCTCAGGCCTTTGTGGGTTGTGGCAAGGTGTGGTCCTCATCTTAGGCATAAATTGTGGTGATGTTATCCTTAGAGGGTATATATATATATATATATATATATATATATATATGTGTGTGTGTGTGTGTGTATTTATGTGTATATTCATTTTTAGATTTTTTATTTAGTAAATCTGGTTTATTTGAGAGCTTTGTTTGCAGAAGAGCCTCAGTCCATTTATTTGGCTGTGCGTGGCGAAATGCCTTTAATAGTGAGATTGGGCTCTCATTCATGCATAATTGATGTCACCTTGTGAAGGATTCCTTCTTGTTACTGTTACATAATAAATCGTATATGATAAGTTTGTTACACTCTGGGGGATGCACTTTGAGGCACTGAGTTTGGGTATGTTTGCAACACGTTTCTTTTGGTGGGCAGGCATGGGAAGGTAAGTGTTGATCCACCTGTGTGTGCATAACTTGTAGGTGTAGTTCCCCTGGTGGGTGTAGCTGTGTCTCCCCTTTGGGTTTCGTCTGGGGTATTTGTAGTGTAGAGGTATACAGCGGTTAGAACTTCCTTTTCCCCCGTACCCAAAATTTGCTCGGTAGCACAACATGAATAAGCCCCGTCTTCCCCAAGTCCCAAGCAGCCACAGAGACAGATTGCTGAATGTGGTGACAGTTGAGTTTAGCTTCAGAGGAAACATACATGGAGCTTGATTCAAAACAACAACACAAGATCTGTTTTTTGAATATGCAAAACTGTAGATGTTTCCAAGAAATGTGCATTTCTTATAGTGCCGTGTATAAATTTCAAACCATGTACTGCGTCTGGTTCACACCCAATCCATCAGTCAGTCAGATCCAGCAAGATTAACGCGTTCCCCGAAAACATCAGAGGCCAGAGGGGTGTACTACGAAGCGAGATTAATGAGTTAGCGAGGTATGTTGAGCCTAAAGCCAGAGTTTGCAATGTCACGAAGGTGACTCTCTTTTAACCTGGCTAGATCACCACGGTAACTTATGCTGAACACATAACCTGGTCCGGACCAGGTTAAGTTCAGAGTTTTGGATTTGAATCGGCTCTTACGGAGCCACTAAAGTCCCGAAAGGTGACATTTTCTATCTTGTGTGCACAAGATAATTTACTTTAAAGTCTCTCAGGACTTCAGATGCACACAGCCACCATATAATGGAGAGAACTCAGCTGATCAAGTTCTATTTACACCTCGAAATGTCATACAATGAAATTCTTGCTGTTCTTGCACACAGACACGGGATTGTAAGGAGCCCCTAAATTATCAGGCTGTCTTGTCCGCACAAGATAACTTTCTTACGGGACTTTATGGGCTCCGTAGGCTATAAAAAGCACTTCCTCTCTTTTTCCCCTGTTTGCTTAATATTAACACTTTACATTTTACACAGCAGATCATCCACACACTAACAGAATGATGAAGGCTCAGCAACTACACACTTTGGATTATGTTTTTATGATTGGTCCTGATTTGCTGTCAAGTCCGTTTTACACTGCTGGTACCGCAGTTAATAGAACACCGATTAGAAAATTGATTAGTCTCTTGACATTTATGTATCACAGATAATAGCCTATTCAATCAATAAAATTCATTTCACTTTGATTTCGCCAAAAACTAAGATGATTTCCACGTCTCCTTCATTATGGGACAGTGTCAGATCTAAATGCAGTTCTTCAGTATAATGTTTAAATCTGCTGTATCAAGTTTAAAGTTTACGAGCTCAACAATGTGCAGCTGTCACGTTAGAAATAAACGGGACGAGTGCAGTGAGAGGTAANTTTGGATTATGTTTTTATGATTGGTCCTGATTTGCTGTCAAGTCCGTTTTACACTGCTGGTACCGCAGTTAATAGAACACCGATTAGAAAATTGATTAGTCTCTTGACATTTATGTATCACAGATAATAGCCTATTCAATCAATAAAATTCATTTCACTTTGATTTCGCCAAAAACTAAGATGATTTCCACGTCTCCTTCATTATGGGACAGTGTCAGATCTAAATGCAGTTCTTCAGTATAATGTTTAAATCTGCTGTATCAAGTTTAAAGTTTACGAGCTCAACAATGTGCAGCTGTCACGTTAGAAATAAACGGGACGAGTGCAGTGAGAGGTAAAATAAATATATCAACTAACGTTAGCTTGCCTTATTTGCAGCAACACTGTTGCTTTTTGCTGTAATATTTTTTTTATATTCTTCACAACTCTCCATCATAACAACCTGTTCCTCTTGACTGAATAGGCAGCACGCGATCGGCCCATTTTGTGCGGAACAAGAGTCAAATGACGCAACAAACGCCCCGTTTTATGTGAACACACACAGAGCCTGAAAAAGAAAGCCTGGTTAACAGAGAAAGTTGATAATCACCGTCGTGATACTCGTTATCTATGATTGGGGTTTTAGGCTTTGTCGAGCCAGCTAACGCAAAGAAAGCCTGGCTGTGTCGAACTTGCTTCTTAGTACACCCCTCTGATGTATAGACTATGTGTATGCATAAAAAGATGCATGCGCCACTGGCCACACATAAACTGGTGTTCAGAAAAAAACCATAATGTGCAGTAAGAATGTGTGCATCTCATGCATACTTCAAACCTCAGGTACATATGGTCTTCTAGAGCAATCTGAGGATGATGTGATGAGGTGGTGATAAAGTTAGGTGAGAGTTAGATCAGACAGAATGTAAAAATAAAAGATTATTTATTTGAGTTGATAACACTTTTACTGATCATGTCATTTCAGTGCAAGCTACAGAAAAATCTGTAAAATGTCCATTAAAGGTGCAGTTATAAACTAGGCCTAATTTTGTAATCAGTTTCACATTGGAAGCATCATTTGATTTTCCTTTGTTAACGATCTTTTAATTTGATCCTTTATTGTGAAGCTCCTTGAAAAGTATCTTTCAATATGAGCTCTGTAAATTACATCATTAATCATACTTTTCTGAAATTTAATAACAATGATTGAGATATAACTCCAGAGTTTACAGGTACACGTAGCAAATGAATGATATGGGTGCTACAAATAGCCAGAGCCGTGCACAATGACATTGTCATAGAACCTTGCTGATGTGAGACAATCAGTGAGAAATTTCAGGAGCAGCTTCTTTTTCGGAAAACAATCTCTGTGTTACTCTGGACAATCGACACCTCGCTGTAAAGACTTTTCATAATATTTTTTTGGTAGAAAGTAATTTCAACTAAGAGGTAAGTGAAAAATCCTGTTTTTAATTTAGGTACACTGCTGTACACTTATGTGAGCAAACCCAGCTGTGGCTATAAGCAGAAGTGATCTGAGCATGATGGTTCTTTCTGCTTATTTTTGCTTGTTGATAATCGGGCAGCATCGCGCAAGAAATGCACACTTGCTCATCCACATAATGAGGACGGAGGACGAGGGGCTCAGCACTCGGTAGGCCTGTTTCCTCACGCCTGCCTGTCTGCCCGTGACTTATTGATTTTATAGTCCATGGATATGGCTTGATTGACTGATTGTTATCCTCATCTGCTTCACTGATTAACTGTAGCTGCTCCCGCTGAAGCCTGGTCGGACTGAAATGGGATTTCACAGGACAGTTTTTGTTTGCTGTATTCCATCCCTGCCCTGACTACGCCCCCACACCATCCCCTGAAAGTCCTCTGTCTTATTTCAACATTCACTCAACATCTTGGTATCTTTCCTTTATGTGATTAAGCTCACCTAATCTAGCTCTTTATGAGATAAACAGGCAAACAGTTAATCTGATTAATTTCAGATTTCTGTCCATGGCTTCACAAGGGGTTGGCCTGTAGTTACATTCGACATATGCACCGCATCCCAGAGGTGTTGTCAAAGTGAAGGACCACATGACTATAATTAGCAATTATAGTGCAAGGTTAATGAAAACACGCTAAAGTTCCTGAGAAGGGGTAAATGGAATAAGGAAAATAATTGACATCAAAGTAAGCTAACTCAGTAGGTTGATACTTAAACTGATTTGACCGCATGTTCCGAGGTGTATGAGTATGTGAACGTGGATCTTTTTAATGTGCAGGCGTATGTGTGTGTGTGTGTGTGTGTGTGTGTGTGGATGTGAGAACTGGTGCGTGTTGTCTTTGTTCTTCCGCTGTAATATACTCTGCAGTTAGATTTAGTTTTCCCACTTCTTCTTCGGGTCATTTTTTCTAAACTGAAGCTCACTTTCTTCTTTAACCCCAGCTACCCCCAGCTGTAACCCTACAAAATGTTCAAATACAGTATGTACAGCCAAAACTTTGACCAGCAATAATGTCACAAAAATAAGGATAATCTCCACCTTTCATGTCAAGGGCTGGTTAAGGCTGGATTGAGACAAACCACTGCAACCATTGGCAAATGAAATGAGCGCATTCCAGCTAAAGCAAATTATATCACGAAACATGTAGCATTTAACACCAGTGTTCGGCAAGTTACTTGATAAATGTATTCAATTACTCATTACCTATTACTTATTAAAAGGTAATTACATGACTTTATTCATTACCTAACAGCAGAAGTAATTGGTCACATCACATCATGTTACATTACTTTCACCACCCAGGTCAGTTCAAAGGTGCACTTCAAAGCCTCCACTCCCACATGCTACATTTTCTGTATTTAACGTGTACAATTGTGGTGTAACAAGCAGCAAGCCGACTGCTAGCTTTGCCTTGATGATTTAAGGCCAATTCATGGTTGCTGCATCCACATGGGTCTGCATGACTAAAATATCATTTTCATCATCTGCCCATGTATGCAAAGGTCTGCAAAGGGGTCCTCACACCACCCCAAAATTTGTCACCGAACAGACTACGTGTTACAAGCGTGCCAACTGCACGTGTCCTTGAAAAACTTGTTTTGTTTTGTGCACTGTATGTATGTACTGTACTCCCCGTACCTTGGTCCTGTTCTGCTTAAGCAGTCGCACACACAATTTTCTTTTTTCTGACTTTTTCCATGTTGTTCAGCTGAATACAAACTTCAACACAGCACCGGATCAGTCTCTCCACTGAGCACAAAATAAAACATTACAAAAATCGATTGGAACCATTCCATACCATCTAACTGTTAGTGAGACCCCCCAAAGCGTCGGAGTAACAGAGCATTACTGGTATTTGTAATTCTAATGTAATTACTGACTTTTAAATTGTAATGAAAAAAAGTAATCACATTACTGTAATACATTACTCTGGAATATGTTACTGCATTACACAATTTAACACTAACAGTGTGGCATTGTGATAATTTGACTGTTTATCTTCCAAGCATGAAGACAGAGGAGAAAACCATTGTTGCCATGATAACTTTCCAGAGTCTGTTCATAAATTCTCTTTTTCTTCACGTTATCTCAGTGCCTTCAATCAAGTGATTATGCACTGGTTTAGAACTAGATCATCTCAGTAGCTAATAAGACTTTGAACTGGACTTCAAGGCTCAAATTTAAATTTCCTACCAGTACATGTAGCATCAGTGATGCAGCCCCTTGCATTTTTGACAGCTCTGTTGATGCGGGAAAAAAAGGGCCCCATTCGCCCTGGTCCCAAGTCCCAATTAATTTTTCAAATTCCATTAAACACACATTTACATCCACTTTTTATACATTAATGCTTAATGTGCAGGCTCAAGGAGGACTTGAACATACCTCAGCATGCACTGTTGCACCTGTTTAGGTCACCAGTCTTTTACAGTTTAAAGGCAGACTGATTTATGAATATGTGCAAGAATAATATCAACTGAAGTAATAATGGTGTTAAAAATAGACTGACACAGTGCCCATCTGCAAGACAGGATTCACCTTAGGGTTATCAGGTCTCTGAGGGTCTGGGGCCCAGAGGCAACCAGTGTTGGCCAGGCCTATTGACCCACCCCCCCAAAAAAGAAAAAAAGAAAAACACAGTGATAATATAATAAAATACTGATAGTGCCACATGAAATAACTAACTTCCTGTTGTTTTTAGAACAGCAGCACCTGTCCTTTTCACCTCACATGGTATCTTCGTCTTTCCCTCTGAGCCGCCCTGGGGAGGCGCTTCACAGTTTGAAAACCTCTGTTTTAAATGGTTCATCCAAGTCATTTTTGTGCTTTACTTTCACTTATGAAGGTTTTTGTGTGTGAGCAAGAGAACAATATTCAGCATGAGCAACACTTTTTGATGACTAATAAGGATTACAGTGATAACAATTAATGTTAAGAATACTTCTACCACCGGGGCTGATAAATGGCTCCTCCAGCAGCTTGTCTGAAATACCTGAGTGGTGCTGTGAGACAGAAATCCTTCTCGTCATCTCTCTGGAGTTGATTTGGTTGTTAGTGAATAGTAGGCTGGTGCTGACCTTGGACCTGACTCACTGCCTTTAGTTTATTCAGCACACAGTCTAAATGAGAATTATACTTGCTGTATCATTTCCCTAGGCGATCTAATTACCTGCTCTCAGCAGCACTTTCACATACACACAGCCACAGGTGTACACGTGGCATTAGTATGTGTGATACTGAGGAGGGAGGTACAGTATGTCAGGTAATTAAATAAATGTTTGTGTTTTTTTATTATTAGGTCAATAACAACACTCTCTCCATATGAAAATATGCCAGCAAAATTTCGAGTTTGAAAGTTTATTCTTGCCCTCTGTGATAACAACTAAACCATAAGCATGACAACTGAGCGTCCCCTGATGAGGGCAATGAGGTGTGGCTGAAAGCTCCAGAGAAAAACTAGCTGTGATAGGAACTTTTTGTGCCAAATAAACATTTAAAAATCAGAAACAAATGTCTGGAACACGCAGGGTTAGATATTGTACAAAATGCTGATTATCTCTCTCTTAAAAATTGAGTTTATAAACTACTAATTTGCCACAATACATTTTGAGAAATGGAGTGCTGCCCAGATAGTTTTTTTTATCAACATAAGGACGATTCAATTTTTTTTATTTTTAAGGGCAAGTCTATGAAGTTTCAACGAAATGCTCATACTGAACATATCTGTTCATATCATTCATGTATTTCATTTGTTTTCCTGTAGATAATATATGCTTGTGGCAAGTAAAGCATGACTTGCTGTCAGACTCACAATGGTGTAGTGTGATGAGTTGATAAACCTGATGATGAACAATCTACATCTGTTATTGAGAAAATAATGAATCTCTCTGAAGCTTCGTCCACAGAGCCCTCTGTGTCAGGAGATGGGTGCTGGTAAAACCCATGGATCAACCTCCCCCGAACGACCAACTTTACATGACCTCTGGTCATTAAACACGAGCCCACCAGGCCGGAGAAAGCTCCTAATGGAAATTGGGAGTACATCTGGCGGGCCTAACTTGATAAACCAAAAACCTCCCATTCCAGGATATCAGGAGATTTACTGCTCAGCAGAGGACAAAGAAATGATCTGTGCCATACAGAATTGACTCTACATTCATTACATGTTATGTTTAATGAGCAATGCAAAAAGACTATAGAGCTTTGTTGTAATATGCTGTTTTTAATTTAAGCACAATAGACAAGCTTAAAGGAACAGACTACATAAATCTGCTCATCCATAAAAAATAATGATACTGTAGGATGTTTGGTCTTGTTCAATAGTTAATGGAATGGAAACTTGAATATACTTTTATCTAGCAAGTAGATAGATCGTAGCTTACTATAAAGGAAAATGTAAGTTGAAATGCCAAAATGCATTCTATCTATACAGAGATAGACAAATACATGTGTGTAGAGATCTATAGGCATGGAGTAAGTTAATGTTTCATCTGTTACCAAAATACGAAGTAACGGAAAGGCTTACAGTGTCTCCAAGTCTGACCCCACAACCACACACAGACGTGTGTGTGTGTGTGTGTGTGTGTGTAAGAGTGTGTGCATGTGTGTCTGCTGTCCATCCATCTCTCTCAGGGAAGGGAGAGTAGACATTCCCGCAAATCAAGAGTATTGCATTTTGCCCATTTATCGGCTGTACAGGCATGTACACATACACAGTATATATATAGACATATGTGTATGACATTTGTAACATTTAAACCTGAGTTTAAACGCGTAAACCTTCTTTCCTCCCTTCCTCTTCCAGAGCATCGTCTTCCCTGTCATCTGAACCACGAGGTGAAAACTTTACTTTCCTGTGACGTCGGGGTTGATGCTATAAATTACTAAAAGTAATTTAGCGTTAGTGTAGGATTCCCCTTTTAATTATGATATCAGAATCAGAATCAGATTTATTGCTAAGTAGGTTTTCACAGACAAGGAATTAGTCTTGGTATGTTGGTGCATAGACATAAAACATCGTCAGTAAGACACACGTATATGTATGAATATAAAGATATATGAATTGTTTTAAGTACTTCAGTCGTGCTTCCCAGTACTCTTTCTCAGCTGTTGAACAGTACATTAAAGCAGCTCAATGGAACTTTTCACTTTGTGTTAATTTTGGCGGTCTCTGTGGACAAAGATGGTAGTGTTTCACCTAATGTTAGGGTACATGTTCCCTCCGCTTCCCTCCCCGCTGCAAGGAGACTACTTCGCCGGAGACGGACCTTCAGTTAGCAGCTGAAGCAACTCGAATTCAGCCAGAGCAAACCCCTAATATATTTCCTACTAATTAATTCCTGTCGGGCCCTTTCTGCCATTTTTTTCATGTGAAACAATACATTACACTGAATGTACCGTGTCAGCCGTTATACTGTTGTACAGTGCTCCTTTTCCCCATAATAGTGTTTTCTTAAATCTAAATCTAAAATTTCCCAAAGCAGCACTTCAGAGCGAGTGCACGTGCTGTAGCTGTCCGTGGTGCTGAAGGGAATGCTGAATGTATAGTGTGTGACTCACACATAGACCTCAGCACCAGTACATCAACTTCTCATCAGTGACACTCATTTACAATCCAGCCTGAGAACATAACTTCCCTCAGTCTTGAACTCGCTCTAATGCGGAGATGATGGGAGGGCGAGATGACTAAGTGAGTCTCTAAGTGGTCTAAATGAAGATGAGTGAGGAAGTGGCGTGATCGTGGTACTAAGGGGAACGCTACTGTCTTCCCCCACCATGATGGGAGGCCTCTGGAAACATTTAAGATGCAGGTGTTGTTGTTTAGTGCTGTGACTCCAGCTCTCTGCTCCCCTCAGCCAAGTCTCCTTCAAACAATTAAAATGAGTAAATACAGACAAAGTTTGACAAGAGACTGCAAGTTTACAAGTAAGTGAACAATTAGAGCAGTTGGAACATGCAACATGGTTGAAGAATCACAAAACTGTTAATCAAAAAGTTTCAGATATTTTGGTTTTCAAGGTTCCTGGAAGTCAGAGTCTCGTTCGTTTTATGCATAGACAATATTGGTGTCTGACAATTGGAGCTCTTCAAGTCTTCATCAGTACAGAATGTGAACAGTTGCATTAGAAAATATCTGGTTCTGAAGTCAAAGGTAAATGACTGTGGACATAAAAAAGTGAAAGAAAGGAGTCAACTGTGACTCCTAAGGTGCATTTCAGGAGGACACATCCAATTACTGAGCTTAAAGTTGTGTCCTGTGCACTGCTAATGGTGTGCTGAAGTAAAAGATGACACTTTGATAGCAACTTAATAAAACATTTAGTGGCTTAAAGCTGCTCTTAATATTTCTATATGTTTTTATATAAACAATGATCAAATGACTGTGTAATGTTAAAAGGAGTCACTTGTAGTTCCCTTCAGCTCTACAAAGCCTTTTAGCTTCGGTCAGCTCACTGTTTTGTTTTTATGGCCCACAACTTCACTGCTTTGGTTCAGTCTCGGCACTCTCACCAACCTGGTTTCCAGCTCTGATTAACCCACTGTATGCTAGAAGAGCCAGATATTTTTCTCAGGAGTTGGTGGGGACCAAAAGAGAGCTAAAAGAGAATGAATACTGGACATTCATTAGGTGGACACAAACACCATTCCAAATGAGTGATGATGTTGCCTCGCGTCTAGTGGCTGCTTGTGCTAACATGTTCGCTGTTTTCAGATTATTTCACTGGCCCCAAGTGGCCCAAAAAATATTAAATCAGCTTTAGCTTTTCACTTTCACTGTCATCTTCCTACTGTTTGTTGCCCAATAAAGACCTAAAATGCCCCCATAGAAATAATTGAAAACAGAGCATTGAGGAAGTCATTAGGAGAAAATTCTGAAATGTGAAAAGAAACATATTGCATAGTGCAGTTTCACTGCTATCTTTTATGATGTGCTGTACAGAAAAATCTACTTCAACTTAAAAAATGTTTTTTTCTTGTGTAGCATGAAGGGACTACAAATTGCATTTTGTTGTGCAACCCTGTTATAGAATGACACAATAAGTCTGGGAGAAAAGGTGCACTGTTATCCACAAACCAGGACGTTTACCATCCCTGTAAACACAACAGTTGTGTATATTATTATTAAATGGCCACTGTTTTACAAATCAAAACCTTTTAACAAGACATCTCTTTCCAAACGACTACAAGAACAAGAGGACAAGAAAAAGAACACTGAACAAAGTTGGCCCGTCTGTCTTCATTAAATGTTTGCCACTTTCATCACACAGATTTATTTATATGAAGTAGATAGCAGCTTTCTCAAACAGTGGATTCATGAGACGGGCTGTAGGCATTGTTGGTGGGTGTATATGTGCTTAAATAGCTCTCAGTTCCTCCACTGTTTACACAGATCGTCTCATTCCACATCAGTGTTCATGCTTCACACAATCGTGAGCAGGATGCCTCTGTCTCCTTCTCTTGTCTGTACTTTGTGAAGGTTACACCTACGCACCTCCTAAACTTAATATCCCTTATAAACAAACTTAATTAGTGGGAAGTGATGTTCACAGGGCTTAACTGTGCTGAGGGGTGGGGGTGGGTGGTCGGCAGGCAAACAGCTGCTGATAATCACCTTACGTTTTCAGACTGGTTAACTGGGGTTATTTTCAGTGTTGCCATGGCGGCCGGTTGCAAGCGGATGACACGGTGCGTGACAAAAGTTGCTGATGGATTGTGTGCGAAGAGTGTTGTCTTTGGTGTGTGTCAACCCCTTAACCACGGCAGCAGAGGCAGTGCGCCTGGGTAATTGATTCTATTTAAACTTCAGTACAAGATTGTCATTAAAAGTAGCAGAGAAACTTGCCAAGATTTGTATACTTTTCTGTGCTTTGTTGTTATTAACTGTAATGCTGCGAAATGTGGAAAACAACAGCAGTGGAAGGAGATACTCAGCGATAATACAGCTCATGTTCTGAATCAGGTCTGGATGTGATGAACATTTGACGAGGGTAAACCACAGATATTCATCACACAGCAGGGACACATCCAGGTCTTAATAAGCAACTTAGTTTATGTTTTTAATTTACATAATAATAACTGAAACAGTCCCTAAAGCAATAATTTTTACTGCATTTACAACATTTCCATGGCTGAGAAAAATTATTCAACACTTTTGAATAAATGAGAAACCGCATGACACAGACATAATACAGCATTAAGTGGATCTCGAGAGGATCGTATGCAGTACTGACAATAATTATGATGTGTGAGAGAGAAGCCATTTAACTTCAGTGTGTTTCTTCAGTTACCTTTTTAATTGAATATTTTCAGTACTTTTGTATTCCACCATTGAACTTTTTCTGGAGAGCTCTTCTGCTTATGAAGTCCATTGTGACTTTGCTCGGTAGTTTTGTTTCTTACTTCATGGAAACAAACAACCAACATTTCTTAATGGGTTCAGTCACTGGCAGCATTCTGAACACGCAATAACTTTCAAACCAAGGCCACTGCAAAGTGAGTTAACCAGTAACGCATCCTGTTTAACAAGCAGAACTTTTTTAGAATTTTTTAGAAATCTGTTAATAAAATGTTTTTATTAAAATGTAAAACAAGCACAGATAAAAGGTGTAGAGACGTGCAGTCAGTCCAGTCAAGTCATCAGCACAACTCTGTCTCCTAGAAATTACATTGATATCGCACTGAATTGTTTTCCCAATTTTGTTGTGCTGAGAAATGTAATCGCTGGCTGGATTACCTTCAGATGTTTTTACGAGTGTATGAAGTCTTATATTTGTGAACCGCAGATGAGTCACAGGAAGGTTGGCGGGTTGGATGGTAGGTGTACAAAGTTTGGTGTACTTTGACACCAGAGTGTGTCCCATCCTGAGTCCCGTCTGTGGTTAGGCTCAGACCACCAACATAACCACTTGGTTAAGGGTTAGGTAAAGGTCGTAGTTTAAGTCAAATGTTAATATCCACTTTGTGTCTCTTTGTGTTCCTTAACCTTAAATGTGCATTTCCTTCTGCTTCACAAGGTGATGCAAAAATGATGTGTATAAAAGTATAAAAGGACCGTCAGACGGCACCAAGACAGTTAAATATAGGACACAGCTTCAACATTTTCCTATATTTATCTTCAGTTGACAATGTTACTTTCCTCCCAATATGATTACCTCATGCACCTGCTGATGTTTCTGGTCATGTGCCATGTTGATGAAGAACTGGAAAAACTGCCCATAGACTGAAATGTTAGACAAAATCATTGAATTGAAACATTGAAAAAAAAATGGCATCCAATTACTACAAATATTGTTATACATATTTCTTATAGCTATGAAATAAAACAAAAAATTAAGTCATAATGAAACTCTAACCAAATGTAAATTTGGTTAAGGTTAATTTTCCTTTTTCCTATTTTATTAATTGTTACTTGCTTTGCTGCGTGTTTTTCTTTTATCCCTCTGACTACAAGTTGATTTTCACAAACTACATGGGCAATTAAAACTAAATAAACAATAAGCTGAAAAGGAACTCAATTTGAATCTAATGCCCTTTTGGTCTATATGCAACCAACTAAATGGAGTTCAAGTTCTGAAGTGCATTTAGTTATTGTCAAGTGTTTTATTACTTTTGTAGTTGATTTAATCAATAATTTTAATCAATATCCTCAAACCCATCACAGTCCATCCAGCAGCATCTGATGTGAGTATTAGCAGGTGAAAACCTCCCATCAGAATCAACTGAAATAGTCCACATTAGCCTCACCTCTCTCTTTTTCTGCCCGCCAAAGCTACAGGGTGAAAGCTGTTTCATTCACACTCTCACACACTCACACACACACACACACACACACACACACACACCGTCCACACAAAAGAATGAGGGGGATATCACCGTTATCCCAGTCTTTGTAATAAACAGGAGAGAAGAAGGAGGCTTAGCAAAGGAGTTAGCAAGGCCAGAGAAAGAACACTCACAGATATCTTAATAAAGCCCTCAGCTCCCTCCTCTCCCTACGATCCCTCTCCCTTTGTCCACCTCCCTCTCTCCCTCCACCCTTCTGTCACCCCACACACCCCTCCCTCCTGCCACCATCTCTCCTCTCTTGTCTCCTCTCTGTATCCAGCTGCCTTTGATTTAGATCTCTGCCTCTCTGTCTCTTCAATCCAACTCATGTCCTTCACCATCAGACCCCACCCCCTCCATCTCCCCTTCAAGCCCCAAGCCATTCTTCTCGTATCTGATATCCTCTTCACACTCTCCTGCATCTTATCTGTCTGCTTTGTTGCCTTGTAGCAAAAATATTACTGCACATGTTGTAATGATGACAAAGTTCGTGTATATTGCATACACACGGCAGATTTCATGCAATCATTGTCAACATTTGTAAAAATGTGTGGATGAAGTGAATATCTGCTCTTGCCTTACAGAGTGACCTTGTTACTTTAAGAAAGTTTTGTATTATGGGTTGTTATTAGCCTCATTGTTGCTGCGCTAGCAAATTTATACTTAGTTGGTATCTGGTAAAATCCAACTTATCCTCATGGAATTATATTTTACACATAAAACATGATGTAAAACTTGACTTTTGTATCTAATTTCTATATTTTTTATTCTAGGTCTTTAGTTTATTTAACAGGGACAGTGTTCACAGAGAGAAAAACATGTAAATGAGTTAGCCTAGAAAGTCAGCATGCTAAGAATTAAATGTCTTATGAAATTAATATATACCAAATAATAAATATGCTCAAAATAATACATCCACCAATAAATAATGCCACTGTATAACACATAGTTACTAGGTACAATCCATACTGAATAAAGAATTNATATATATATATATATATATATATATATATATATATATATATATATATATATTACACAGTCTGGCAGGTGTCATCAGAAAACGAAATTGCAAGCATGAATAGTAATTATCTTTTCAAGTAGTAATAACTGCTGTCAAGTAACTTAATATTTGTGCTTTAATAACTAATTTGTGCACATGAATTAATGTTTTTTAGTAATTACAAGCACATTTCACACACATGGGAACTAGCATTTGAGAATTTAAAGCTGCAGTAATCAGTATTTTTATTTTAACAATGATCAGATGGTGATGTGTGATGTTAGTTTGTTAGTTTGTTGTTGTTTGTTGTTAGCTTTATTCTAAAAGCGTTCTTGTTGGCAATGAGACTTCCTGAATAAATAAAGAGCTGAAAACAAGTTACGTGTATACTACCTCACACTTATTAAATATTCACAATTATTAAAATGTCACTAAGTAGAACTTTAAAGTCCCTGAGTGTCTCTGACTTTAGTCTGTTTTACAGTTTATTTGAGCAGTAAAGTGCATGTTACTGGAAACAAGGAACTTTTAAAGTTAACCTTTTCTGTCATTTGCTGTCAGTGTTGGTTGGATGATAATGATGTCTAATATCCTGTCCATAACCTGTCTACATTACAGTTTATTCAATTTATCCCTTTTATCACTTCTGCACACCTGCCTCCACAGTATTATAGTTCTATTTCTATTCTACTTTTATATTTTATTTTATTGTGTTATATTTCATTTTATATATATTCTATTCCTATATTTTGAACTTTTGCACTATTTTATATGTTATTTCTTAAGTTCTCCTTTTACTTGTGTGATTTTCTTATAAATTTTTTCTATTTTCTGTACATATTTTTTGAGCATTTTTGGAGGGAACCTGAAATTTAAGAATTTCATTGCCAACGACTGCTTCTATGTAATTGTTGTGCCCATGACAATAAACATAGGGAGCAACAGGGAACCCAGGCACACAACACCACTAGCTTTAGCAACGTTGTAATCCATGTCAGCACCAGCAATGTTTTGATGAAGCAATTTGAGATCAAAAGCCTGCTTGCTGGCTGGGTACTGTAGTGAGCAGGGATTTGGATTTGTTGATATCTGGCCTTTTTTATTTTATCTAGGAATATAGACAGGTTACTTCAGGTTTGACATTAGGCATTTAGCACTTAGCAGGTCGCAGGTGATTAGAGAGTTTGCTAGGTTTATAGTTAGTGCAGATTTGGAGTCCACTAGCTTAGTTAAAATGTCCTGCCAGGGGAATCTTCATAGTGCAGACTATCAGACTGACAGCCCAGTTTACAACATTGAGACTGTTCCCTCCCCCGCTGCTTAACTTGGAAGTTATCTTCCCGGCTTTTGATATCATTGATTACGGTATACTGTCTCTAAAACCAATTTGGCACCTCTGGCCTGGCACTTGCATGGTTAAAATTGTATCTATCTATATCATATTACATCAGTATTTTCTGATGTGAAATATGGAATACCTCAGGGCTCTGTTGTTGGCCCTCTGCTTTTCTCTTTATATATTTCACCCCTTGGCCAAATAATACGCCGTTTTGGAATAAATTTCCACTGTTACGCTGGTGATACTCAGCTGTATGTACCTGTAAAGGCAGACAATCATGCTCAAATGATCAATCTAGAGGCCTGTTTATCCGCTGTGAAATCCTGGATGTCAAGTAATTTCCTGCCCCTAAATTCCAATAAAACTGAGATGCTGGTTATTGGCCCTGCTCCACGTAGACACCAGTTGATCAAGTAACAGTAACTCTCAACAACTGCGCAATTTCTCAAAATTTAACAGCCAAAAATCCTGGTGTTACATTCGATCCTACCCTCTCCTTTGATCGGCACATTAAAGAAATCACTAAGATCGCCTTTTTCCACTTACGCAACATAGCTAAAAACAGGTCTTTTCTGTCCATGGCTGATGCAGAGATCCTAATCCATCCTTTGTTTGATCCAGACTTGATTACTGTTCTGTTTTGTTGTCTGGTCTGTCACGTGATAGTATGAAAAGTCTTCAAATGGTTCAGAATGCTGCAGCTAGGATCTTAACTAAAACAAGAAAATTTGACCATATTCCACCAATTTTACAGCCCTTCATATCTGTCTGATCTCATTAAACCTTATGTCCCGTCCCGTGCTCTCCGCTCTCAGAATACTGGGCTCCTGTGTCCCCAGAGTTAAAAAGAAGTCAGCTGGCTGCAGGGCCTTTTCTTATCATGCTCCTGTTCTTTGGAATAATCTTCCTGCTGACATCAGACAGTTTGACTCTGTTGGGGCCTTTAAATCTAAGCTAAAAACTCATCTTTTTGGCTTGACTTTCAATTAGTGCTCATTCTTCGATACCTCAGGCCTCATACCTGTTATCATTATCCTTCCAGTGGGTCGGTCTCAGTCTTAATGAATCTATTAACATTAGTACTTATAGTCCATGTTCGACCTGCCAACAAGAAATCAACAAACAAACTGTAAACTTTTTGATAACTACTGCATTTCTCTAAACCTCAGTTTTTGTTTTTGTTTGCTACAAGCGGCCAAGCTGTGTGTGTGTGTGTGTGTGTGTCTCTCTCTCTTTCTCTCTCTCTAGCCTTCTCCTCTTTCTTCTCTCTTTCACTCAGGCTTCTCTGTGCTGGACCATCAGCTGTCCTGGGACCTCTCTCTCCTGGCTGTCGGTGCCTCATCCAGACTTTGATCTAGATCATCGTCCCCCAGGAGATTCAGCCTCTCCTCTTCCCTCCGTAGTTTCC
>NTHP01000033.1:50334-83348 GCA_003416845.1 Oplegnathus fasciatus
TGCTATCATGTCTCTCTCTCACTCTGTGTGCTTGCCTCTCCTCTCTGTGTAACTGCAGTGCTTGCCTCTTCTGTGTTTGTATGGCCTGCCCTTTTTCCAGGTCTCCATGGTGGAGCGCAGGTTGCGTGGCTCAGGCCCTACCTATTGGGCGACACCTGAAGTTGTCCTCCTGGATCCATCCTCTTCACTTATGTTTTACAATCTACATGTACTGTATCTGTATTTTTATCATCATAATTGTATATACTGTGATTGCTTTTGTTTTGTTGTTGATCTGTTCTGTACACACAACATCTATTGCATGTCCGTCCGTCCTGGGAGAGGGATCCCTCCTCTGTTGCTCTTCCTGAGGAATTCCATCTTTTCCCTGTTAAAAGGTTTTTTTTTTTTNNTTTTTAAATAAGGTCTAAGGACAGAGGGTGTTGTATGCTGTACAGATTGTAAAGCCTCTTGAGGCAAATTGTGATTTGTGATATTGAGCTATTTAAATACGGCCCATGTGGCCAAAAATAATTATTGCAGGTGATAATACATCAACATCCAACCTGGGAATTACAAGGTTTTATTTCTTCTCTTAAAAAAATGTTTCATGAAACTTTGATAAGTTAGTAACAATTTGTGTAGGTTTGTTTTTATTTTAATCTATTATTGGCCCCATAATTTGAAAAAAGAAAAGGTTCTATCTTCAAAGTCATTCTCTCACTTGGTTCTTTAAGGTTCTACCTGCAAAGCACCAATCAGTGCTCAGAATGTACACAGGAGGACCAATTTCAACAGAAATGATGAAAGAAACATTTTTTTAATTGTGGCATTGTTTTGAATTGTGCTGTTAGTTTATAATCTTTGATTTCACTAAATGTAAAAAAAAGCATGTTGCTGAATTGTTCTCTGTTCCCAAATCTTATATGATAACTCCATTCAGTAATTAATGCCTTCATTTTGGGTATGAAACTGTGTATTTTCCAAGAAAATCCTTTATTTTGTCCCATCTAAGGAGATAGAACCTTGACAGTCCAAATGACTTCTCAGTATTAGAGGGTTCTACCTGCAAAACACCTATCCTAAGAAACCCCATTCAAAAATGTGATAGGAGTTTGATATACAGTATATTCAGGGTGCCTTTAGGATGCCTGTTATTTTTACAATTAAAAGAGAACTTTGCTGTATGCCAGTTTTGCTGCCTTGGATGTGAGAACTTTGAAACTCAATATATTTTAAAGTTATAATCTCGAAGATTTTCATTTTGTTGTCTTTCACAGCACCTATGGCAATAATCGGTAATTGCAGGTGTGTTTTTGGACCTCACTTAAGTTTCAATTTCAGTTTCCCCGTCTGTAGTCATCGACCTTTTCTTTGTTTGTTCAGCCATAGTAACTGTTTACTTGCAACACTAGCAGACACCAGAAACAACAGTACGCTGCTTCACACACAGGTGAGTTAAAGAGCGAGTCTAAAAACCTTGTTAAAAACCGAACTGTGCGCCGCTTGTGATTTTTCCGGGAAAGTCGCTGCTGGCACCCAGGTCGTAATACAGCAAATGCTGCAGGCTTTCATCAGTGGGCCATAGGCTCAGTCACCATTATGTTGCCTCATTCGGCGATAGACAGTGACTTAACAGACGTTTATTTAAATGAAAATCTTGGAGATTATATCTTTAAATATATTCAACTTATATTTCAGCCACACAGGCAGTGTGGCTCTAGGGCTGACGGTGTCTGTCATCAACCACTTTAGTCCAGACTGAAATGTCTCAACAACTGTTTCCGTCTGTATTTGTACAGACATTCATGGTGCCCAGAGGATGAATCCTACTGACTTCAGTAATCCACTGACTTTTCATCCAGCACCATCATCAAGTCCAAATTTTAATTTGTCCAATATTTTGGTTTAAGTCCAAATACATTGTGTTTAGTGCTGATTAGCACATTTTTAACATGCTAATGCACTAAACTAAGATGTGACCAGGGTAAACATTATACCTGCTACCTGATCCGAATGTTGTCATTGTGAGTATGTTAGCATGCGGACGTGAGCATTTAGCTCAACGCACTGCTGTGCCTAAGTGCCTCACAGAGTTGCTAGCATGGCTGTAGAGTCTTGTTTTCTGATTGATGGCTAGCTAAAGCTGCAGTCTACCCAATACTGAAAAGGCTGGCAAATTACTCATAATCGACCATGTACATTAACTCATAAACTCGGCCCCCCTCCATCCACTCTTCCAATAGGTCAGTCTGCTCTCAGGTACAAAGCAAAGGAGAGCTTTATCTGTCTTTCCTCACCTCACCAAAGCTGTAGCTGCAAACAAAAAAAGAAAACAAAGTTGAAAGTTTTCCATTCTCTGTGTTTTAAGTGCTCACCCTACGCCCCTACCCACTCTCTAAATGTGTTTGCTTTGGCTGAACTCTCCGTGTGGCACAAGGTTATTCAGCAGCCGACACAAAGCCAGAGAGTTACTCAATAAATGCCAGCAAGTTATTGCTCGGGAATGCTTTGTGTAGAGTTTTACTCCTTTTGAAAGGTTGAATGCATACCTAGCTTTATGCAGCCCCCCCCCATCCACCGTCCACCCTCCGTTCCATGCAGTCCATCCCATCTTGTCTGACAGGAGTGTCTACCTGCTGGAAATTCTTGCAGCTATGAAAGCCCTTCTCCATTGTTGGCTCTTTAAAGATGTTATTTGTGTTTGCCTCAGGTAGAGCTGTTAGCATCAATGACAAAATGCCAGCTGTCAGATGCATGAAAGCAAACAGCAAACGATAAAAAATAAATGATGTGTTTTTCCCTTTGCTGTGAGATTTAGACAGACAACCTTGATACTACTACAGTAGGTTAGAGTAACAGGCTCATTTAGAGGCTCAAATAACTTGCGTAAAATTTAAGAGGAGAAATATGAGGAAGATTTTTACTGTCTTATAGCTCTGTTACTGCTGTGTTTGATAGGGCTGTTCATCATTTACATGCTTCTGTCTTCTAAAACTCACTTTTAAACCTGTGCTCTCTCCTGTTCCTTCACTTACTCATTTGTTCAACGCTTCTGTTATAGCATAGCTTCGTATTTTTAAGTCTATCTGTCACTGTGATTATTCTTCCTGTCCATCCTGGCCGTGAAGCATGACTAAACTGTAAAAGATGGGGGACAAATCCACAGTCCAAAAAGTGCAACAGATGCTATGTGGTTTCAGCAGTCTGAAAATGATGTTTCTTTTTTCCAGATACTGTTTACTGTCAAGTCAAGTCAATATTATTTATACAGCCCAATATCACAAATCACAATTTGCCTCAAGAGGCTTTACTATGTGTACACCTTATGACACCCTCTGTCCTCAGACCCTTGATTCAGATAAGGAAAAAGTCCCCAAAACCCCAAGACTTTTTGTTGTCTGACACACCTGTCAGTACTTTATGATGTGCAACAATTTTGTAGTCCTTCATTAAAAAGAAAGATATATATATATTTGCTTTGGACAAACAGAAAGGCTGAAAACCTCCTAAGTCTACATTGGAAATTTTGCATTTTATCAATTTATGTCTTCCGGTTGCCCTCTGTATCAGACCAGGTTAGAAAAGCTATAACAAGTGGCTTTTCAGTGTAAAACTAAGAATGATATGTCCAAGCTGTTTCAGTAGGACTCTTCACTTAAGCAGACTGGCTGACAGACTCAGCAACTCCTCTCCTTAAACTCCTCCTGGTCAGAGATGAGTAGTACTCTCAGTGACATGCTATGGCCTGTTTGATTTTCATAAACATATCTAAGTGTGCTTAAACAAAAGCTAGCTTCAGAGGCATACCAAGATCACAATGCTATAATAAGACACGTACACACACACACACACACACAACACCCTGTCCAAGTCATAAACCTGTGAATTTCATAAACGCTCCAATCGGGAAGAATTTGGCCGGTGCTGTGCTGTTTCTCGTTAACAGTAAATAGCGTCACTGGGTCCTTGAGGTGAAATTACACTATATCATGGCTGAGAGCTCATTAAAAATTGATATGAGTGGTTGACTAACAGTAGCTCCCAGGCTGGAAAGTGTCAACGGGCCCGCCGCTTTCCTTCCATGTTGTAAAAAATTCAAGCTGATGTGACACAGCGGGCACGTTGGTGCCAGACATGCACAGTGATTTATGCCTCTCATTTCCAGTAGGGGACATTTTAAGTGAAAGCACAGGGAATTTGCCAATTTTACAGCGAGGCACTGCAGAGGAAAAAGTACAACAGTTGTATACTTGGAGAGATTCTCAGCATTGTTGGGAGGAAAAACAAAGGCGCCTGAATGCAGCATCTGAAGACACAAACATGCTCACAAATTACCTGTTGGCACTCACACACTATGATCCCAGGTCAACTGCCACACAAACAAAACAGCAAATACAAAAAAGAATTTATGTTATCACCATCTGAATAGGCTGTGGCTTAATATAAAAAGCAATAAAGGATGTGAAGCTGAAGGGAGCTTGTAGTCAGGGTTGTTAGAGGAATACAGTAAACTATTCCAGTCTATTATCTCCAGTCATACATCACAACATCCGCTCAAAAAGAGGAAGGAACAGAGAACACCTTTAGCACCTTTGGCAAGCCATGATGACAGCATAGGTTTTTAATCACACTAGCAGCGTGACTCTACGGATGGCAGTGTTGGTCTGTCAGTCAACCACTTTGTTCAGTCTGAAATATCTCAGCAACTACTGGATGGATTGCTATGAAATTTCGTAAAGACATTCATGGTGCCCAGATGATGAATCCTACTGACTTTGGTTATCCCTTAACTTTCGTCTACACATCTACTACAGAATGTTTGATAATTGTGGTTCACAGTGAGCTGTCTCCACAACTACTGGATGGATTACCATGAAATTTGGACTTATGCTTCAGTTATTTTTTATTTGCGAAGAAGACTTTCTTTGTGTCTGAAACCAGCATCTCTTTTTATGCAAATAAGGAATAACTAAAATATGAAACTTTGATATAGCAGTATGAGTTATGCTCAGTCAGGTTTCGGTATAATAGACATTCAGGTCCCAGTTTTGTGCCCATGCAGACAGGCTGAATGGGAATATACCAGACAGTCTGCTTAAACTAGCCAGCCTCACGCTAGTGCAGGTGCACAGAGGAAAACAGAGTGGTAAGAAGAGAGGAGGAGGTCATGCTGTCTTTGTTAACTCTAAGTGGGGTAATTCTATTGTTTTCAGTGAAACCAATAGAAGATGATTTAAACCATTGGACAAACTTACCCCTTTCCCTAATTGGCACAATAGCAACCATAAAAAATGACCATGCTACCTAAAATTAACTATACCTCTGAATGCTTCAAGTTCAACAACACAATAAACAAAATCTTAAAATTCACAATGACTCCATGTAAATATACACTGATATGGCACAACCCAGACTTTTTACTGAAAAAAACACCACTTTCCTTCATCGCATGGAAACAAAGAGGTGTCTTTCATAACACTTTTATCATCTTCCAGGACTTGGTCCAGAATTACAACATAAGGGAGGAACAATACTTTCAGTACCTTCAATTACAATCCATCGTAAAATCAAAAATCAAAATGACAAACAACGACTTACACTTACCCCTGTTAGTGGATAAAATGAATAAAATAGTCATTTCTAAGAAAAAACGTATAAATTATACTAATACTAAATAATAAATTGTACAAACTAATATCAACTACAGACTCAACAATATCGCTACCCTCTCAAGATTGGAAAAAAAGACTTATCACTCTCTCCTGACACAGACTTCTGGAACCAAATGCAGGAATGCCCTTACAATGACTAACATACTAACCTACAGCTAATACAATACAAAGTGATCCACAGAACACATATTACTCAACACAAGATGTATAAAATGGGTTTTTCAGATTCAGACACATGCTCACACTGTTCTTCCCTTATTAATTACACAAATGTCACAAAATGCATTACTCTCCTTTGAGTCTGTACTTTATAATTGCTTATGTAGCAACCTTTAATTACATATTATTATTACTACTACTATTTTTGTAATTGGTCCTGTATTTTTTTAATTGTTATTTATTCTCTTTATTATTTTGTAATCATTGTTGTTATTATTATTTTTACTGTTATTGTTTCAATTATTATTTTACAGTATCATTCTTATTCTTTCTATATAACCAGTTTTCCCCATCACTTCCGTGACTTTATGTATTTATCTTCCCTCGTCTCCTTTTCTTTATCTGACTCCGTCCATCTTTTGCTCCATCTGCCTGTCTGTTCACCTGTCTATCCATATGTCTAATTGTTTGTAAAAGCAAAAAGGTCTGTGAAGGTTTGGTCTAAGGACACAGAGAAAACCCTCCAGGAGTGTTTCCATGTCACGTACTGGGAACTGTTCCAGGAAGACTACAGAGATGACATTGAGGGTTTCTCTAACCGTATAACAGACTATATCCGTTTCTGTGAGGACAACATTGTACCATTCAAAAAGGTGTGCTGTTTCCTGATCAATAAACTGTGGATTAATAAGGACATCAAATGCCTTCTTAACTGAAAGAAGGCTCATGCCAAGGGATCATTAGGAACTCCAGGCTGTTCAAAGGAGATAAAGAGGAAACTAAGACAGGCCATGAACAAATACAGGGAGAAGACTGAGGCCAAAATGGGACAGAAGAGTCCAAAGGAGGTGTGGAACGGGATGAAAAGAATGACATGCTGCAGCAAGCCTGCATCCAGAGTTCAAGGGGACCCAGAATTTGCTAGTGACCTGGACCTATTTTTCAATAGGTTTGACACAAACCCCACCCAGGTGTGCTTAGATAGTGCGTCTGGGTCCCCATCCATCATCTCTACCCCCATTCACACTTCTGCCAGTGACTTTGCCCTCCTCCCCTCAATGGAAAACATCAAGCACCTCCCCCTTTCTCAAAAACCCCAAACTTCAGAGGACAGCACCTGGAGAAGCAGGGAAACACTGTGACAATCCTGTTCTTAGACTTCTCCAGTTCTTTTAACACCATCCAGCCCTGCCTTCTAGAGGAAAAGCTTCTGGTGATGCAACTGCACCCTGACACTGCATCCTGGACCATGGACTACTTCACTGGCTGGTTACAGTATGTCAGAGTGGATAGCAGTGCCTCTGATGTTGTGATAAGCAGTACCAGTGCACCCCAAGGAACTGTATTGTCCCCATTCCTCTTCACTCTTTACACCTCAGACTTCCGTTTTAACGTTCCTGCCACCTTCAAAAGTTTTCCGATGAATCCTCCATTGTTGAATGCATCAACAAGGACAACGAGGAGGAGTACAGAGGATTGATGAAGAGCTTTGTCACACGGTGCAACAACAAGCTGAAGCTCAATATCAGCAATACCAAAGAGCTACCAGAGGAACAGGAGACCCCCTGTCCCTGTTATTGTCCAGGGAGAGGAAGTGGAGAGGGTGGACTACAAATACCTTTGGGTCTAAATCAATGAAAAACTGGACTTGACACACAACACTGAAGCCCTCTTCAGGAAGGGACAGAGCAGACTGTTCTTTCTAAGGAGACTCAGATCATTCAGTGTTTGCAACAGGATCCTGCTTGGGTGGTGTCATCAAGGCTGGTGAGGCCAGCAGACTAATCAAGCTATTAGGAAGGCCAGCTCTGTGGTCGGGCTGGAACTGGACAGTCTGGAGTCAGTGGTAGCCATCCTGGATAATCCCTCAAACCCTCTCTATATAACATGCTGTGGCAGATGGGCAGCTCATTCAGCCACTGGACCATCCCACCTAGGTGCAAAAAAAATTGTGCCCACTACCATTATGCTGTACAACAGCAGTGGAGATTACAGACAGCTATACTACTACACTACTATATTACTACTATACTATACACTGTCACTTTTCATGTGAACAACAGAGTGCAACACTATGAAAGTCTTCCAGGATAGACTGTCTGAGAATGTGTGTGGTTATCCCAGTATTTAAACAATAACATGGTGAACATGGTAAAATTTACCTGCTGAACATTAGGTAAGCTCTTCCTGAGCCTCTCAGTGCTGGCCTTGCATATCCGGTACCTTCTTCCCGACCGTAGCAGGGAGAAAAGGCCGTTATCTGGGTGGTTGGGATCCTTAATGATTCTCCTAGCCTTATTCTTGCAGCGCCTGTTGTAAATGTCTTTTAAGCAGGGTAGACTACTGCCTATTGTATGTTCAGCCGAACTAATCACTCTTTGCTGGGCATTGTGGTACTGTTCGGTGCTGTTTCCGTACCAGGCAGTGATGTTCCTCATCAGGACGCTCTCGATGGTGCAGGAGTAGAAATTCTTCACTATTTGTGGGGATACTGGAATTTCCTCAAGCATCTGAGGTGAAACAGTCTCTGTTTTGCCTTTCTCATCATTGAGTCAGTATGCAGCACCCAGGTCAGACCCTCAGTGATGTGGACACCAAGGTACTTGAAGGTGTCCCGTTGATGTTAAGGGGGCGTAGTTCCTTCCCTGCTTCTTCCCAAAGTCCACAACAGTTCCTTAGTCTTGCTGATGTTTAGAAGGAGGTTGTTGTCCTGAAACCAGCAGGTCAAGTCCTCTACTTCCTTCAGGTAGACCTTTTCATTGTTATCTGTGATCAGGCCCACCACAGCTGTGTCGTCAGCAAACGTGATGATGGTGTTGGAGTCAAAAGTGGCTACACAGTCATGTGTGTACAGGGAGTACAGCAGGGGACTCAAAACGCAGCCCTGGGGTGCTCCAGTGTTAAGGATGAGGGTGGCAGAGGTGTGTCTGCCCACCCTCACCACCTGGGGTCTGCCTGTCAGGAAGTCAAGGATCCACATGCACAGTGAGGTGTTTAATCCCAGTTAGTTATTAGTATTGTGTTAGTATTGTCACTGTGAGGGTGTTAGCATGCTGATGTTAGAGTGCTAACATTTAACCCTAACATGTCAGCGATGAATCCTTGCTGTTTCAGAGGTAGTTGACATGTTGATGTCGCACATCATTCCAGGTGTTCAATTTCACTTGACTATGTACATGACTAAGTGAACACATCACCATTCATAATGTTGTGACAGTCTTTGCTGATTCTGACTTCAGTTCCCTAGTGCATTCAGTCTGTTGATGGTTCAAACTATTACATTCAGTTCAGTACAAAACCTATAAGATTAATAGCTCAGCAGACAGGTACCCTAAACAGAATTATCACATCATGATTGTTTCTGTGACTTTCACAGATATTCAGTGAGCTTTTAAACACAAAGTAATGTACTACGTGTCACGACAGAGCTGACAACAGTGCTTTCAGTCATCAGTAAGAGCTCCACTGCTAAAAGCTACTGATTCAGTCTGTGACAATGGTGATCAGCACCATCAGTTTAGCCCACTCACAGCATCGTTTTGGTAGACTTCAAAGGTCATCGACCAGGAGTCAGAGGACGGCCAGAGAAAGCTCCCAAAAACAAGTTAGTAGACCTTGAGTTTAGATTACTTTGTTGCAGATGGTAAACTGTATTAAACTTTACACTACTCATACCAACCACTGCAATTTTTACATTTACTTCACCATGAATGCTAGAGATCAAAAACCACACTTTGGATCTGAACTGTTATCCATCTTACAATCCGATGTTCTTCACAAAGAGCATCATAGGCTCACACAGCTATAACTGGACCCGTAATCTTGTTACTACATCATTTCTTCTAAGAACTCCTTTGTAGGCGCCATTTGTCACATGTTGCATCTCATTGAACTCAGCTTTGTGAGATATCCCCAGCAGTTTCTACAGGGAAAGTGTACAGGTGGTCTCCCACTCACAAGTACACCACACAGACACACACACACACACACACACACACACACACACACACACACACCAAGCTAGCTGGATGCAAGAAAACAAAAGAATAAATCATAGGCAGATGTTCTCATTCTTGGCGAAGAGCCTGCCCTCATTAACCACACATTATCAGCCGCTATCTGCATGAAGAGAGGCAGAAAATGGAGTGAGAAGCAAGACAGGAGGACAGAGGACAAGAATGCACAGGGGAGGAGGTGATAGAGGAGTGTTTCTCTCTGCTCGCTGTGTGACTCAGAAGCTCAGAGCAGTCCCTGACCTCCTGCCACCTCGGTGAATTGAATAAAGACGCAGCAGCAGCCCAAGGGCAAGGTTTTAAATAATGCCCAGGCACACTGAGTACATTAAGATTTAGCATAAATAAGGAACAGTAGAGCGGCGGATGGCCTCTGTGCTGCCATCTCATTAACCCTGTCAGAGAGAGAGACGGACAACTCCAAAGGGAGATGTCAAAGGAAAAATGGATGCCCACATAAGGTGGAGGACACAGGCGACTTGGAAGAACAGACCTTGAGATTCAAGTCACATTTCAAAAGTTTCTGCAGAGGGGATTATGATGTAAGATTTGAATTTGTGCATCTGTTTTATTGTGCTTAGATGAATAGAGAAGGTGACATTGACCTCTAAATGCCTTTAACATTAAAAGAGACTACCAGTGCTCTGCCTCTGAATGTTACAGTGCTACTGAAAACAGCATGCATTCATATTATGAAACCATACAGTAGCAAATACACTAGACTGGAAAGAAGACACGTTTTCTGGTTGCATTCTGCATGCATTTAAAGCTCACATCCTCTTAATAAAATTAAAATATTGTGTCTATCTAATATGTTAATGATTGGCCGTGGCCTGGATGTTTGTTTGTGTGTCTCCAGATCCTAGTTTAAGCAAAAACATATTCTTTGCTTCATTAAAATTCATTCACACTGCCATTCAATCACATTGAATTTCTCTCTGTTGAGGGGTCTTGTTCAGCTGTACTTTCCATAATGCTTTAAATAACTTCAGTTATTAGCTCAGTGTGCTTTACATATGAATCTCTAACAACACTGAATAGCATTACATGTGTAGTACTAAAGTAGATGCCAGTTAAATAATTAGGGCAATATCTAAATGATTAAGATTTAAATTTGAAATGTGCTTCATTGTATTGAAAAGCATGCTTATGTGTATGTATACCCTATATTAGTGGATGTGTCATCACAGCAGAAGTGAGACACACCAGTGTGTGCTCACTGTGGTCTGGTAAGGCTCAGTAGGCATTTGATTGGGTCAGGGCCCTAGTCACTGGGTGCAGTCTAAAGTGATTTAAAATGACTACAGGTAATCGGATTAGCCACTTCTCACAGGCATCATTTAGAAGGTTGTACAGTAGATGACTGATTAGTGCACGCTTTAGCTTAGACATAGACATGTCCCCCCCTAACAGCAGCCATATTGACAGGTAGAAAAACATGCTATTCTCAGGTCTGCAAGCATGTAAGTGCATTAAGACTGCTGAGGTGGTGAGTTTCACATGAGATAGTTTTACCAAAGAAAATTGCAATCGCAATATGGAAGAAACATCTTGTGTTAAAAAATAGATGAAGTTCCAATATGATATATGATTAGTATTTCCCAAAATGTTGAACTATAACATTTATAGCATTCCTTTGAATAAACATCACAGAGATTTATGTTATCAGCAATTGAAAGTGCTGTGGTGGGTGAGAACACTACAGATGATGAACTTGAAACTACAGAGTTACCAGGGCTTTGCAGTGATCAAGTCATGATGACTTTTATATTTTTCAAAGTTAACTGGAGACATTGTTTGAGATAAAAGATTTGGATTTGTTAAAGAGGGTGTGATTTAGGTACAATCAATAGGAAATCCAACGCACCTTTTTAATCATGGCGGTGTACTTAAGCCATTAGTGCTCTACTCACTCTTTTCCTGCATTCCTGCTGCCA
Organism: Oplegnathus fasciatus; assembly: GCA_003416845.1. Lineage (NCBI taxonomy): Eukaryota > Metazoa > Chordata > Actinopteri > Centrarchiformes > Oplegnathidae > Oplegnathus > Oplegnathus fasciatus. The sequence goes on from NTHP01000033.1 coordinate 62,098, forward strand.
TACAGCTCACTTGAAAGCTGTGCTGTTGCTTGCTGCTACTGCTGTTCATATAACATTTCATAAGCCCCACCTTCACCCCTGCATGCAGGCTACCTTTCCCTTTGTGCTTCATTTCGGTGAGGGGCAAGGTCAGAGCCTAACATATTAAAGCTGTACATATTCTACATTCAAATACAATCTAGTCCATGTGAGTTGGAACTCACATGATGATGATGTATGAACAAGTTAGAACTAAACTGAATCAGTTATGGTTTATTTCATACACTGAAATAAACAACATAAGTACGATTATGCTGAACAAGGCATTTCACCAGTGTCTTGTTTCTCTTCATATGAAGCCTACAGAAGGATGCAGTGTTTCCAATAACAGTTGTTGCATTAACTAATTAAGACTCTCTTGTGATTGTGTGGGATGAACTCAAACTCATAGTGATGTGGATTAGAGGTGTCCGTTCATTATATTCATGATTTAGGTACAGTATCATACAGAATCAGTACCGTAGAGACATTGTTCACCAGGTCGCTAGATCCAGCCAAAGTTGAGCTGAGGTTTCTAATACATGCTACTAATTTTAAGCATGTGAACATCCAAGCAGGGACAGTGTATGAGACAAGTGGTCAGAAGGTGGAAAGTAGTTCAATTTAACACCTGATGCATGAAAAATCAACGTATTAGCCATTTATTCATGTTGTTTATGCATTGCTTCTGTCCTTCAATATGCCAGATGGACCTCAATTGGACAAGCATGCCACATGGTCACTAGTCCATGAGTCAAACAGTTATCTTAATGCTCTTCATAGTTCGCTTTTTGGTCTAACTTCCAGCTTTTGGGCTTAGTGGAGTCATGATACCTTTAGAAGACACTGGACAGGTGATTAATGGATGATTTTCTTTCTTATTAACCAAAGACCTGTAATTTTGCTACGTCCAACAGACAGACCAAACTCATTGTTTTATTCTGGCTGTCTGCTCTCCTCTGCAGCTTCAGAATGATGCTAATTTTACCATCTCTGCTTATTCGCCCTTTTGTGCTCTCCCCCTCTGAAGCTAACATCAACATATTTCTGCTTTCTTTCAAGATGCGGCAGATCAGATCAATGAAAAGCCTCTTAGCCAAGCTGCGCTCTCAACATCTGCAATCGAACCAGCACTTTTAGGCCTAACTAAAAGTGCAAGACATTTTTCTTCTTCTGTGAGTGCCGGTTTCTGTGGATATATGTGTGTGTGTGTGTGTGCGTGTGTGTGTGTGTGTGTGTGTGTGTGTGTGTGTGTGTAGAGAGATATGCAGAAGTTTTTCAGTATCACAAAGACACATTGAAGTTTTCTACCTTCATAACTAAATAACCTGTATGGAAATACATTAAATTACTCAAATGCCAGTTGACACATTATGATCTGAGGATTTGGGGGGCCCTAGGGGTCTGGGGCCCCTTGGCAGTGGCCTGCTTTGCCTGGTTGGTAATCTAGTAATCAACCACAGATGACAAATTTACTGTATCCCACCACCCCTCTCCTCCCGAGAACAAGTAATAAATATAGCTGCAAGCAGTGATTCCAGAAGTTGAAAACTTTTGATCTGGACCTGGTCCAATGTGGTCTAGACGTGAAAAAAACTGTGCAATCTCCCTTTTTTGCATTTTCCCAAATAGAATAAAAGTTTAACAAATGTGAAACTCTGTTTTAAAGAATCTGTATCCTCACTGGGATAACTTAGTCCAGATTTGACCAATGTAAGTAAGTGGTTTTGATCTGGACCTGGTCTAATGTGGTCTGAAAGGAGAAAAATCTGTGAAATTCTCAGTTTTCACAAATAGAATAAAGGTTACACAAATCTGAAACTGTGTTTTAAAGAGTCTCTGGAGTCTCCTTGGTAATCCAATTTCAATTTGAATTCAGTGTGATATGCAAGTGGTGACAACGAAAGTAAGGTTGTAACTAAGTGCTTTGTAATGAGTCACTGTAATATTATTACTGGAATTTAAATAGTAATTCGTTATACTATTCGCTACTGGAAAAATTAGTATTATTACTGTCATGCATTACCAGTCAACACTGGTCTCCATATTGTTCATCGTGACAAAATTAACCTCTGGATTGTGAGTGCAGTTCATCAGAAATCATAACTATGAAAGGCAAATGACAATAAAGCAATTTTCAGAGATTAGGTTGTGACTCTAACATCAAATTTTACACTGCCACAATGACCATCCAATAACAGTGTGTGTTGTACTTTAGTCTGGTAACAGAGAAAGTCATGTTCTTTATGATGTAAGTGTCCAACAAACTACTAGAACCATCAGTGTTAATGTATTTATTTGGAGAAGCAGACAGATAAAACACTGTAAAAACACAGCACCATGTATACTACTACATTTAAAGCAATTTAATTAACCCAACCTGTAGAGGTTGAGGTGAAGAGATAAAGAAAGGGGGAGGGGGGAAGGTGTTGGNGGGGGTGGGGGGGTAGAGAAGGTGGGGTGCAGAGAGGATGGGGGATAAGAAGGGGAGAGAGAAAAGGGAGTGCAGAATGAGAAAGAGAGGAGGAGTGGGGGTTAGGAATGGAGAAGGGGAGCTGGTCCCAGTCCTGGTCTTTACTTGTCAGAGCAGCAGCAGTCGCATCCAAAAAGGAGCCCGCTTGGTCTTCTCATTCTTTTGGGGGAAGTAATAAAAGAAACGTCAGTACAGAAATACAAATAAACGTCTACAGTTCAACAAAAAGATAATAATCAGAAGACGTCTTCAAGTCAAAAACAATTGAACTTGTTGTTTGGTCCAGAAAAAGCTTCATCACTTCACAACTCATGAAGCCTCTGGACAAAGAAGCGCACAATTGGAAATACAAGGATTAGTTCAAAACTGATGAAACCTCTAGGATGAGGGATAACAAAATCTTCAAGAACAACAGTCTAGCTGCCTTTGACTTATGACGAGACAGCTCATCAGGAATAGTGTCTCAGATGGTCTGTTTCACCTAACAGATCTGACGTCTTATCTGGTCGGATCTGGTCTTGTGTACCTTTTAAAGTGGCCTCACTGATTAGAATTTCCTTGTTAATGCATCCTTACCTTTGAGAAGATATTGCGGAAGAAGCGGGAGAAGCGGTTGCTCTTTTTTGCCGTGTTCTCCTCAACATCAACTTGCTTATTACTCAGATGCTCAGTGTAAGGCTGAGACTGATCCACAAAGCTCTGGCAAAGGGTTTCTTCATCCTTTTCATCTGAGTTGATGGACTGACGAGTTAAAGAAAGGTTCATCTCTTTCTTGAATTCATCAGTTGTAGCTTTAGCCATGGGTGGGTCCTCAAGAAATTTGGAGCAAGTGACCCGATCATCTGGTAGAATGGAGCTGGTTGAAGACAGAGATGAAACAACTTTTCTGGAGTCTTGTGATGTCTCATCTTCGTCCTCCACATAGTTCGACAACACTAGTGGAGCTGGCTGAATCTTTTTCCTCTGCCATCCACTGAAACACCTCTTCCATTGGGACTTCTTCCTCTTGCCTTTACATCCTCCTGCGAGTGTCTCCTCTTTACTGTCATCATTTATGACTTTGTCTGTCTGAATCCTCCTCTTCACAGCAGTGCCTCGTCCTGTGAGAAAGGATTTCATAGTTGTTATAGCTCCCTCCAAAGCCTTCTTTTCTGCTCTGTCCTTTGACACCGAGCAGCTGGCAGCAGCAGTGATGCTGGAGGATTCTCCATCCAGAGAGGCTTGCATGGCCACTGATAGGACAGAGTTGACCTCATCAATGACCTCTCCTGCTATGACCTCTATGAATTTGGGTGAAATCCTTCCAGGGTTGTCTGCACCAACAACATCACAAAGAGCCTGGCTGAAGGAACTTTCCAAACCTCTCTGCATGTTGTACTCAGTGATGCCAAAGTACTCTGTGAGAGGTGCTGAGGACAGGGTCAAGATGCCAGATGTGGCCTCTAAGATGTTCTTAACAACTGACTCTGAGATGAACCTCAGTACATTTGTACACATGTCAGTCAGCTGTTCCTTCACATCCTGATTGTAAACACCTTCGCTTACTTCCCTCCATTGCCTAAAAAAGAAAGAACAAAAAAAAGATTGAACATAGAAATAATGCACACAAATTATGTAAATGTTTCCACAAAGTATCCACAAGAGTTTCCATGGGGAAATAGATAACCTACTCTTCACTGAGACTCTGGAAAAATGTCCTGATTAAGGTAGTGATGGTGGAAGAATTTAGAACAAGTTGCCAGTCTGCTGCTGCTTCTTTGGCCTTCTGGGAGAATGCAAGATCTCCATCTTCTTCTGAGGGTCCCGGGGGAACAGCCTTCAGATTTCCATCACGAGACTCTCTGGACTGATGACTTGGAGAGTTTCTTGTCTCCTCCTGGAAATCAGTCGCAGTTCCGGTCAGCGGTTGGTCGTGTGTTTGTGGGATCACATCCACCTGATGAGCTGGTGGAAATGAGCTGGTGGAGGGTGGCGATGGGATGTTCCCAGTCTCCTCTGGTGTGACATCCTGCTCCTCCACAACCGGGCTGGAACTTGGTTCTGATTTGGGAGGAGCATCTTGACAGGTGTTGACAGGTTTAGTGGCCACCAGTGTCTTTACAGCCTCAGTGGACTGCAGTATCTTGACAGCCTTGTCAATCACCTGGGAGACAAGCATTTTGGCTGCCTCAGTGATGGCTGTGTTGGTGGGGGAAGAAGAGGTACCGGAGGCAGGTCTTGTGCTCTCCTCTGATCTGATGCCAAGTCTGGAGGATGATTCTGGCTTGGGGGTCCAGACTTCATCTTTTTCTCCAAAATCTTCTGCCTCTGTCTCCAGGTTCTCCGGATTGAAGAAGCTTTGGCATACTTTTGTAATCTCCTCATCTAGATTCTGATTAAATGATGTGATCACCTCTGAGATGTCTGAGTCAGAGGAGGAACACCAAGAAGAGCAATCCGTCAACCGGCCATCCTCATTCATGGAACACCAAGAAGTGGCGTCTGTCACTCTGCTGTCCTTGTTCATAGAAGACCAAAAAGAGGAACATGTCGTCCTGCTGTCCTGGCTCATGGAACACCAAGAAGAGGAATATCTCTCCTCACTACAAAGACAGTTGACCTCTTCATCATCTAAAAGGTCATCACACTGCATCAGCTCATCAAAATCCGTGGTAATCTCAGCAGTAACTGAGTTTGCAGGAGAGCTGGAGATTTTATCCATGTTCTCTGTTTCTTTGTCCATGTTACTTGAATGAGAAATCTAGTGGAGAAACAAAAACATTGGAAAACTGTAAGATGTGCTAGAAGAGGTGTTAAAACCCTTTACTTAAACAGAACTAGTAGTACCATAGTTGAATTGAGAATTTAAACTTCTAGTGTTATGATTTGAGCAGATATTTTTGTTAATACTGCAAACAATGATGATGTTTCATAGTGATTTGTATCAATATTTGTGTTTTTGTTCATATGCTCTAATTCATGGCTCTAAAATTTTGCTTAAAGATACTTAAGCAAGATATTTTGTTTTCATTTCTGTTGTTCTAGTGTATGTGATATCCCTTATAAAAGAACATGTGAATTCTCATATATATCACAAAGCACAATTTGTATGTGATACTGTAAATGCATGAGGGTAATCACATTGCCACACATCACTTTATCACATTAAACATCATTTTCACATGTGATCAAATTACTTAGAACAATATGTGACTTTTGAACACATGAAAACATACATTTCACGTGCTTGTGATTTCATGCATTTTAATATTGCATGCATGTATTTACTTAAGTGCACTGAGCTTACTCATAAGCATAGCTGAGTTTGCTATGTAAATACAATTTAAGAAGCTGGAAGTATTAAAAAAGTTCACTCCAAAAAATATTTTTATTTTCAAACAATAAAAAAAGATTAATTTTAGAGGAAAAATGCTTTTCTCTAAATGTGCCGATGAATTGTAAATATTCAGGTCACTGTGTGATAAAACATGTAGCGTTTCTCTTGTTCTATTATATTAAATATGCCTTACATCCACACAAGTTATCTGGTACATCTTGTCTTATCTTACATCTTGTCTCTGTATAAAGCTGGACAGATGAATAGACGCAAACTGTCTTCCAGCACACACTGAAACTCACTCACTGCTGCTGCTTGACAGAATTTCCTCCACTAAAATCTTTTTCATCACTTTTTTATAATATTTTTGAAATTGTGCAAATTAATGTCTAAACTAAAGCTAATTTGTTGCTTAAGCTTCTGTGAAGTGCATTTACTTACCTGTCTCTGTTGAGATGAGCCGGGTCTTATTTTGTTCTTCTTTCTTTTCTCTTTTTCCGAGCTTTCTGTCTTCAGGTTTTCTCACTTGGAGTTGTGTGTCTTTCTCTTGTGCTAAAATGTTTGTTGCAGATGTTGGTGCAGATAATCTGTCTAGTGTTCACTGTGAAGAATATAAGTCTTGAACTTCTGTGACAGTCTGTAGAACGGAACACTGTTAGGTCATAGAACCCTCTGTGTTGTAATAGAACTTGTTAATTTACATTCCACTTGTACATGAACGTGTGTGTGTGTGCATGTGTGTGTGTACATGCTAGCCTTCTCATATATACAGTGTCCATCCATAATGTGTGAAGCCAGAATCAGACTGACTTTTAATTTCAAGCATGAAGTACAGGGTTTGACCAGTAATGACACTTTTCAAGTGCGTTTGCCAAAAGCCAGTATTTGAACTGATAGTCAGTCACGTCATGTTAAAAAAAAAATAAATATGATTTTTATCTGAGTGGAAAAATCAGACTGGACCATTTGATAGTATAGCTCTCACAACAACAGATCTATCAAAAGATAAGTTAGTGAGTTTTCTCATTCAAGAGCGTTCAATAGCTTTTCTATCTTTGCCGTCATCATTTACTATTTGGGCAAATACAGTTGACTTTCACAACATGGCTACATTCAAATCAGCTTTCCTATTTAATCAAAAGGTCATCTCACATTGGTAAAAGTAAAAAAAAGTAAATAGGTTTGACAATTTAACTAAATTTCTTAAGTTTTAAGTTTCTCCATCTAATACTTTTCATTTCTGTTTATTTACTCTAAATTAAATTAACTCACATCTGCACACTGTATCCACTGAGAACTTTGAATTCCTAATCAGCCTTGATATTCAATTTTGTTACTTTGTCAAAACAGTTTCAAGTTCAGTGGGCTACAGCATGTAATTGTTTTTTAAATTTTATTTAATTTTTTGGCATTTTGCCTTTATTTGACAGTCAGTGTAGAGATAGACAGGAAACATGGGGAGAGAGAGGGTTAATGATGACATGTAACAAAGGCATCCCTAATTGTTACGGTTTTTATTGTAGTACTGGCAGCCACAGTCTGGCCACGATCAGTGTTGATAAACATGACTTGAAGACCCTGTGTTCATAAGGGTGTTCATAAGGGACACACCCCTGCCTACATCAGTGGAGCTGAGGTGGAGCAGGTCAACAGTTTTAGGTTCCTGGGAATCAGCATCACAAAGAACCTGTCATGGACATCACACATCTCCACCCTGATAAAGAAAGCTAAGACACAGCTGTATTTCTTAAGGAAACTTAAGAAGGCAAAATTCCTGTGTCAAGTTCTTGTTAACTTTTACAGAGGAGCAATAGAAAGCGTCTTAACTGGAAACATTACAAATTGGCATGGTTTGTGCACGGCCCAGGACAGGAGGGCTCTGCAGCATTAAAACTGCCCAGAACATCATTGGTACCCATCTACTGAGCATCAGTGATATTAGTGAGGTGCCTGCACAGAGCCCAAAGGATACTAAAAGGTAATACCCACCCCAGCCACAGCCTGTTCACCCTGCTGCCATCTGGTAAGTGATCCGCTGTCATACCACCAGACTCCAGAGCAGCTTATTTCCTCAGGCGGTGAGACTTCTCAATTCATCCTCCGAACTCCACCATAATTAATGTTTTTTTGCTTTGTTTTTGTTTTTTTGTGTGTAGCATAAAGGGACTACAGCTTGAATGTTGTTATACTACCCTGTGTTGTATAATGACAAATAAATATAATTCCATAGTTTAACTTTGTGGGGTTTTCTTTCCCATGTTTTGATCATCAGTATTGGTTGATTAGGACAGGAGCCCTGTAAATGCCACGCATTAGTGAGCGAATAAATTGAACCTTACTTTGAATCTACTGCAGAGAGGTCTGTGGGAGGAAGTAAATCCAAAGTCAACCAAACACAAGTTTTAAGTGGCTTGCATAAAAAGAGTTTGGGCGAGTGGTTGACGTAGATACCTCTCTTCATCATGGTTTGCTTAGTGTGGATTTTAATCAGAGAGAAGAGTGACTCATCTGAGACACATGTATAACAAGACACACAAGCCTCCATCATAATTATCTCCGTTAGAAAATGGTAGCTCTTTTGGAGAATTTTAACCCAAATACTATGCATGCTGGGAAAATATGCTAATAAGCTGAAGATGTTTCTGAGCTTAATTTGATGAGTTAAGTGATTGGTCAGCTGGACATTTAGTCAACTCATCATTTCAAGTTACAACATCAAGGCTAAGGCTTTTGACCGTATAAATCATGAAAAACTATTCAATAAATTCCATCTTACGCTAAATGGATAATAAGAATCCTTGTTTACTCGTAAGCCCATCAGTCTATGCAGGTTAAATGGGGAAAGTTTGTATCTGGACTATTTTATGTTAGCAACAGAGTTCAACAGGGTTGCAATTTTGTCTCCTTTTTAATGTATACATGGATGATTTGTCACAACAGTTAAATGCATGCAATACAGGATCTGGTAATTTTCTGTCACAATATGGCATTGATTTTTGACATTAAATATAACACTAATAAGAGTAATATTATGATTGTTAGAAGTAAAGAAGACAGAAAATTAGTATTCCCTGAATTCTTCTTATCTGGTTTTGCTCTTAAAGTGTGTAATGAGATTAAATATCTCGGCCATCATTTTGTAAATGACTTATCAGATGATAAAGATATCCACACAGTGTCGCAAGCTGTATGCGCAAGCTAATATGCTCGCTCGTAAATTCAGCATGTGCTCGGTTACTGTGAAGACAGCTTTATTTAGAACATTTTGTACCCCGTTGTATATTGCCCACTTGTGGCGTAGTAAAAGCAACATGCAGAGACTTAATGTGGCCTATAACTGCATGAAACTACTTCTTAAACTTCCACGATGGTGTAGTGCCAGCCAAATGTTCGTAAATGTCGGTGTGCATACCTGCTCTGCCATAATACAAAATGTTATGTACAGATATATGTGATATATGTGTCTGTCTCAGAAAATGATGTTATTCTGGTCTTGGCCAACCCTGAGTTGAGCTCAATCAGGTTCATTCAGACTATTTCTATGTGGGTGCACTTTCTGTCTTTTTGTTATGAAGTTGCATATGTATTGCTATGTATTTACTGTTTTTATTGTTTTTTTGTTTATATTGTCTGTTTTATTTAGTGCACTATGGAGCTTTTTTGTGTCTTTAATAAAGTCATTATTATTAGTCTTAGATGGTTTAAGTTGACCTGACAAGCTGATCTAACTACACTAAGATAATGATCAAAAAAGATTTAATAGGTAGTTAGTTAATATAAAATTTTACAGTGTGTCAGGTATGAAGTACATATGGAATAAAACATGGAGTTTAAAAGTTTGAGTTACAATTAAATTTTATTTCTAAGTCCTCACAACTTGTCATCATTATTTTGCTGACATGTGGGTGAAGACACTGTGTAGTTGTGACAGTTAAAGCATAAAAAGATTCAGCTTTTCAGTTTCAAACATCAGATGAATATCAAACTTACACAAATAGGGTCTTTATGTAAAATAATATTCTTATGTATACTTACTAGTAAGCAGGCTATTAATGTTCTTAAGTTCGACCTATTTTAATTCTGAGGGCTTATATTGAAAATAAACAAAACATTATAAGTCTTTTGGATGAAAGTCCGAGTTTTGGTCTAGTTTTTGCAGTTTTCTGCCTCTCCTGCCTGACCTCCTGAAAACATCCACCAATCAAACACTGTTGCAGTCCAAAGATGAATCTGAGACTGATCTTGATTCCCCTGAGAATGTTTCACCTATTGTGTGGTTGTAGTACTGAGTGGAACGTATGACATCAAATTAATTATTATTATTTTGATCCACCATAAAAGGTACAAAGGAGATACTGAAATTTTAAGGAACAAATTTCTTTTTGGACCACAGGGAATCCTGGTTCAGTCAATGTTCCTGTCGTCAATAGTTTCAGTTTATCTTTGAATCATCAAAAATAAACCGAAAGGAACAAGTTTTACTGATGGACAACTGGAGTAAATAGAATGCTACCAGTTACTGTTGAGTGGCAGCAGCTCAGGAAATGATATATTTCAGTTTAACACAATAGAAGGCACTGGCAATGGGGTCTTTGGGATGTACCAGCAGAGATCTTAAGGTATTAAATGGTTTGTAGTAAGACTCCTGTGACATGAAGAGGCTGGGCAGATGCAAAGCTGTAGTCAGACCAAAATGAACCAGGCAAAATTTACTTGTGTGTTGTGGCCAAAAGCAGGGGGACAGGAAATCACATGGGTATGGTTGTAAACGTGCGGGAGCTAGCATGGCTAGTGGATTAAAAAGAGCAGTCCAGACATTTGTAGATTATACAGCGATTTATCGTAACCTCTGTCACTGTCCTTACACTCACTACAGAAAAGCAGCATCCCTTCTTCTCTGCTGCTCGGATGATTTTGATGTGCAGTTCTAAAACAAGAATATAAACAATATTTCCTGAATAAAAAGTCAGTCCCACCCTCTCTCAAACCGGCTGGAGATTGGAGAACCTCACAATTTCATGTGTCAAAGTTCAATCAGATTTAAGCGAAGTGCTGCGAATGACGTGGGTCAGTTAGGGCGTGGAAGTGAATGCGTCTTGCCCCGTTCCACATAGAAATAAATAGAAAGCCAATTTCAGTCAAACTGCGCCATAAGAGATTCCCACTGAGATGCTTTTGGTGGTTTAGCAGTGTCTGTCCTGGTTTTAAGTCAGGGTCAGATTCTCACCCACCACCTTATACCTGTTGACCTGAAGTGCCCCCGGACCTGCTGCATCTCCCTCTCTTTATCCTCCTCCTCAATGACAAGATGCTGCTCTGTATAGAATGTTCCTCACCACTGATCACCTATTATTGCATGGCCGATGTTCCAGTTACCATGACTGAAGTTAAATCATCTCCATGACAACGGAGCTAATGCTATCTGCTGAGAGAGCTTGCAAGATGCTGTTGCAATCTCAGAAAAAGCTAGGAAGTGTCAAATTACTGTTTCCCAGATCAAGAACGACCTTTCTCTCTGAGTCACATTCTGAAGTTCTTCTGAGGTCAGTGGATGGCGGAAATAAAGTTAAGGAGGGCAGCTAGAGGTGCTCAAAAGAAAAAACGGAACATTGGCAAATACTGTGGAGGCTCCAGGTATGCCATCCATGGAAAAAAGGTTGAAAGAGTGAAGTGTTCCTTTAAGGCAGCCTAAGGTTTAATCACAGGTTTGACAGACTGTCACCCTTGAAACTGTTTACTAAAACTTGCAGGAACCCCCACCATAACTGCTGGGCTCAACAATGAAAGGCCAACAGTCAGTGTGACGTGTCTAACCCCGGTGCATTGTGGGTGGCATGGCAGGGGTTAACCTCTTCCTTAAACCCAATGAACCCCTGCTCCGCCTCCCAAAGCATATAGCTGGGAAACAATGCCCTTATCTGGTTCGCTCAACCTGCCTTCTAATTTAGCCCCTCTGCCAACCACATATTTGCATGTCAATCATAGCAGCGGATGACATTTAAAAAGCCTGTAAAAGGACTGGTAGGAAATCACAGAAATTAATTGCACAGCCCATGTGCACGTTTGTGTGAAATGCACACGTATGGACACTCACACACAATCTCCCCCTATGTTCCCACACAAACGCTGCTCACCAGGGACTGTAATTACTTTACATTTCTTCATGGAGAATGGAAGAAATTACAAAAACGGTTGAAGTAAGCATCTCTGGGCATAATTAACATTGTAGCTATCAAAAGTCTCATAACTCTTTTGAAACAATGAATTCTGCCAGTCTTTTCCTGTCTTTGAGTTCAGCTGAATAAAACAACCAGCAGACACCACTTCTCTCTCTAAGATCAATAGAAAACACCAACAGTTATTTGCCTCTGAATAGTGGGGAATCAACACAATATCACCCTCTGGCTCTGCATTTAGATTTATTGTTTTAATTTTGCCTTTATTCACTTTGTGCGATTCCCTCTCTCTCTCCCTCTTTTTCCTTGCAGAGTTAAAGAAATTCCCTGCAGCTTTTTAAGCAGTGACCTTTGCTACCAGAGGAAATAATGAGACTGAAATGGCTTCCTATCTTCCAGCTTGGAGGAGGAATGCTGGGGTTAAGTTTGCCATGTCTATGATTACATTTCCGCTGATTTTCTGTCCACTTGGGGGCAGCAGAAACAGGTTGTGAACACAACACTGACATATCGTCACATTTAAAGTTGCTTTTTTACACATCCAGCAGTTACACGGCAACATTATCATTCATTTGGAGTGGTGTTTGTGTCCGCCTGATGAATATAAGTCCAATATTCACTCTCTTTTAGCTCTGTTTTTGGTACCAACTCTACCAACTCCTGAGGGAAATTTAAGTTTTGATAGTTCACCTCCTTATTTTGGCCTAAGGCTTGTGGTCTATTGGGCTTCTATGTTTGTTTAGACTTTGTGTTAGTTGGTATTTGGATCTTTTCTTTTGGACGAGTGGGATAGTATATCAGCAGTTTCCATGAAAAAACAACAACATTAATTTGGAGATTGTCACGCGGGTGAGAGAGAGTGGCAACAGGGGAAGGACCCAAGTGCAGATAGTCGAGGCAGACTGGATGATTTCAGTGATTTACTAAAATCTAAAAAATTAAACAACACAGCTAGGTAACATACTTGAAAGTAACATTCTGCGCCAGTGATGGAAGTGTGTAAATGTAATGACTGAGAGTCATATTTGCAGATATTTGTAAGAATTTGTCTTCAATACCAGCATCCCAGGCTCGTGTCCAATCCCATACTAGTAGTCGGTGCTAAAATTTTTAATCCATGATCAGGGGGTAGATAGTTATTGTAGGATTAGCCAACTGAGAAATGTTGGCTATGAACATTTCATGGCCATAAAGAAAATGAAATAGTTTTACCAGCAGTCCTTGAAAAACTTCACAATTAACAAAAGAAATATACTGTTTCATTCTGTTTTACTCCACAAAAGTTAACTTAAATTGGCTGAGTATTTTGTTTCTCCCACAGATGGCTCTTATCTACACAGTGACTCAATAAACACAAAATTAACTCACAAAATGCCAAAAAAAGAAAATGTTCTTACACTACTTTTTCTTATTAAACAGAAAAATCCAACCATACCTTCTGAATTCAAGTTTCTCTCTTGTACCAAACTAAGACGTGCTAAATTACCTTATTAACTCAGAGGCAGAACACACTTCATTCAAACTCGTCAAAAACAGAGTAAAACTCACCAAAACCATCTTGATTAATCTTTCCACTGTTTCTGTAATGACCAACTCCAGCTTGCTCAGAGTTCTACACGCGGATCTTCTCCGCTGCCTCTCTCTGCCGTTCCTGGTCTTGCTCTACTCTATGAGTTGAGAGTATGAGACAAGCTGCACTGGGATGCCGAGGGTGGGCATATCAAGGGAGAGGTCAAGTACAATCAAGTAGTGATTTTAATGTGTTAAAAAATATGATGATTACCATTAATTATTTTTTTGTATTTATTTATTTATTGTTATTTAAATGAGCATTTATGACTATTTATTGCCATGTTTGTAACCTGGGGTTACAACATACTGGTTTAAGACAGTGTATTGGAACTGGAATTATTATTGTCCCTGGCATGCCTCCCTTTTGTATTATGATACCATATTAAATGCATGTAAAGCTTTTAACTTTTAATGCTAACCCAAACTGATCTCTGAACCATGCAGAGTTGCTGACAGTCCTGTCAGAAAGGGAGCAGCTTCAGTCCAGCCTGGGATAGTGTCATCACAGTCTGACCCTGGCCAGAATTTCTAATGTACTGTAGACAGGCTGTTATCAACTGCCATTGTTCTCAGTACAATGGAAATCATTCATGTTAACAAGGTATTGACGGCACAATTACAGCCTGCACAGAAAGCCATCTCCTCTCTTCTGTGGAATAGGATGACAAGGACAAAATACATAAAAAGAAACATAGAAAATGGAATTACTGCACAGTTTATTTCATTTGTTAATTTGTCAAGTATGTTCCACATGAAAACATGAAACTGCATAAAATACAAACAGACAATGTAAACACGAGTTATGGATTGGTTACTCTTGTCAATGCTAGTTACTTTAGGAAATATTCTTGTTTGCCATCCTATGCAAAGATTGATATCTATTTTTTAAGTACACAGATAGTTCAAGATCATGTGTAGCCCAGCTTATCACAAAGATTTGAACGCTATTGTTAATGCAATAGGCCCAAATGCTAACCTTTTCATGTTGAAGGGTGGAAATACCTTGTTACAACTCTAAAGCTTTTACATGTTTTGTATGATATTTTGCAATATATCGAAAAGTTTGGTTGTATATCAATATCTAAATGCTTGGTTGATATTTGAATTGCTCTTTGCCATAGCTTCAATACAAATCATGTCCTGCCCAGCTTACACCATTATCCCCAGTGACATAGTGAAACTTATTAAAGTTATTACAGATGCAGAGGGATCAGTCATTATCTGTTTGATCAGTGCTGCTAGGCTACAGTCAAAGCTATCACTGCCTCTCCTGATAACAGACATGTCTCTCTCAAACCCATACAAAAGAACAGTTGAAAATGGACAGAATATATGTTTTTATCTCACCCATATTTTTCAATACCTGTCAGACTGTTGTATCGTCATTGAGACAATACGACTGCTGATTGAAAAATTGTAACACTTTTTCACAAGTCTACCAGTGTCCTTGAAAGAACTATAATAATTATAAAAAAAATGGAGACAAAATTCTGAGACTGTTATTTTAGACGGAGGTGGTGCATACAAGAGGATGCTTGTCCAAGTTGGTTAGCAGTTAGTTCACAGTGCAGTGAATTTGCCCACATCCTAGAATATGGGAGTATTAGCAGTTATCAGATTAGTCCCGTCGTAATTTGGCCAGTTTTCACTTAATATTCCATTAGTGTCCTCTGTGAGTCCTGGCAGGGCCTGTTTCATGACCCAGATGTCATGTGAAACAGGACGTTTATGAGAATTTCATCAGTGAAAGATGTTCTTCTGTGAAAGATGTAATATTGTTCATCATCATCTTCATTACACTACAGTTCAAGTTTTGTCACATAATCATACAGGGTATAATCATAGTGAAATGTGTCACTGTTAAAATAAGTGTAAACTCGAATAAGAATTAAGAATAGAAATACACAATAAATAATGTTAACCACAGTAGCAACTTGAATAATAAAGTAAGTAAAAACAGACCCAGGGCAATCTTAGGAAGTGTCCTCAATCCTTGATCCTAGTGGCCTAAGGGTAGAAGCTCTTCCTGAGCCTCTCAGTGCTGGCCTGGTGTATCCGGTATCTCCTTCTCGACCACAGCAGGGAGAAAATGAACAGCAGGCAGTCGCTGTTCATGATGGCTGTGGCGATGCCCTCGTGGATGGAGCACGGTGTGGCCTCCCAGGTCAGGCGGCGCTGGCGCTTGTCGAGATCCAGCCGGTAGGTGAAGTCCTGGGACTGCTTGTGAGTCCCAGTGAGCTGCGCGATGGTGAAGAACTGCTTCTGGCCGCCCCACTTCTCCCGCCTCTCCAGCTCCAGCATAAAGAGGAAGCTGAAGCCGGACTGCATCATCACCCAGTCCACCGCACCTGGCAGGTTGATGTCCGTGGTCAGGGACACAATGTCCTCCCCCTGATTGAATGGCGCTGTCCGGTATTCCAGGACTTAGCAAAGTCTTGGTGAAAGGACATTACAGTTCCAGATATCCCGTTGGAAACTGATGTGGGTATGGAGGTCGTCCAGCTTATTATCCACCTCACTGTTTCCTCCCATGTTGAGGTAGATGCATAGATGGAGGCAGCGATGGTCTTGCTTGTCTTTGTGGTCGGGGGTCGTAGCTGGTGTTTGTCCCCTCCACCTTTTATGTTTATTCCGATGTTTACATTTGAAAACCTCAACCGACCAGGCAGCAGAGCCGGCTGGAAGCGAGTCCACAAAGCTTTGAGTCAACCATTTCCTCATCAGCTGATGCTGCATCGGGGTGACACCAAGGCATGATGACCAACACGGGTAAAATGACAGGTACCAACAATACATTTCCCTGTGTGCTGGTTGATGCTTCCCCTTGCTCTTTGTAAAGTAAACATCAAGAACTACTGAAACTTTGCTACGCTATCATGTTCAGGCTACTCTCTATGAGACAGCTTTCTAAGAGGGAAAGTTGATCAAGATAGATTTACAGTGGAAACCACTTATAGTGATCACGGTTACTGTGATCAACCCCTTATATGGATCAAAAAGCTTTGGAAAGAATCATTCCTATACAAATGCTGTTTAAAGAATTTGCTTAGTCCACTTACAGTGTTCCTTTTGGGTCTTTTCATACACGACAACATCTGGAAAACATTTTTAAAACTACAGTAATTCCATTTTTTTTTTTAACTTTACTCCGATGATACTCACAGTAATGCCTCACAGTAACCCATCTGCTTCCAGCTGGCTACCTGAGGCTGGTGAGGCGTGTACGTTGAAATCGTGACGGGAAAAAGAAAGTAATTTTCTCTCAGTGAAAAATGTAGTCTCCTGGAAGCCTATGACAAACTGCCAAAAACGAGATGCAGCACGAGGAAAGCACCTGTGGTTGTGGATTGATAATGCCCGATCACGTTATTCCCCCTAAATAGTATACCCCAGTAAATAGTGAAACTGTCCGTTTCATTACTTTATATTCATGTAATAAATATACAAACGTCGATTAGATGGCAATCTGCATGAAGAATATTAGGCATGAAGGAATGACTGATTAAGGATAGGCTGTTTTCAGGAGTATTATCAACTCAACGGGTTGTCTGTTAGGACAGATGAGCACAGGCAGGGAGTTCCATTCCAATCTTTTATTGTGGAATAGTTAGCTTGTCTGACAAAAAGAAAAAGGATACCAAAGGATATCAATCTAGACATCATATTCTCATTGTAATAATTAATTATCCAACAAAAGGTCATTTAGCTTCAAACACAATTACTCTATAAACCTTTGAAAGAGGAAATAACTTTCCCACAAGTGAAACTTAACCAGCAAAGCCAATAAATTATAAACTACAAAAGCTGCTATAATGCATTTAAATCAAAGGAAACTTACATATCATAAACACAGAAACTTTTGGAGGGATAAGGCATCCACATGAGGCCAGCCAGCTTCTTTGTTCTCAGAAAGGGTTTGCCACAGGTGAGCTGGCTGCCTATATTGATTCTCTGACTCCTCCCATCAAAGAAGCAGAGAGGCAGGTGCAGAAAGGGCAGAGTGGGAGGGGATTTTCCACACTGCATGAGAAATAAAGAAAAAGAAAAAAAATCTGTTATAATAATCATCCGCTTATAGTGATCAATTTGACCTGGACATATGTGATCACTATAAGAGGTTTCCACTGTATTAGTTGGTGTTACTTGGTTTTACATAACTTCACTAGAATTCAAATAGAGGGAGCATTATAGAATTAATAATTAAAAAGTGGACTGAATGTCTGGGGACACAAGTGTGAAAAACGAACTATTGTAATCACAATTAGTTCGAGTTGCTGTAAGAAATAATTTAAGCTTCATTAATCCTGATCATCTAGTTGTAGATGTGGGTTTATGAAGTAATTGAAGTGGGAGTTACTTAGTACTTGAAATGCACTATGTGGTAATGTATTCCAACCCACTACAAATTAAACTTCACAGAGAAATTGATCCATTTGGTTAAACTTAAATTAAGCATGAGTGATGCATTTAATCAAAATAGACAAAATGACTGGTTAAAGATTCAGAAATGTAGAATTATTGTTCCCAAGTTGCTGTATTAAGATTTAAAAGTGGGCACAAATAATTAATACACTTAGAATGCTTAACTCTAGCGTGTCTTCCTGCCGTTTGGCTTTACACAGTGACGGCCTTCCGGCTTTCATCCGGGCAATAAAAGTTACTTGTGATGATTGCTCTCAATATTTTTACCACTATTCCAACTAGACTCTAACTCTGCTTGGTAACCATAGCAACTGCTCAACACTTCTGATTCCTCTGTTCCCAAGTTGGTCCATCGAGTGGCACAGGAGCTCATTCCTGCCAATGGCCATCAAACTTTTCAACTAATTCCCGCTTTGTGGCAGTGTGGACATCAGGGGACTGGGATGCTGCTGAGCTCTTACTGGACTTGCTAACTGGACTTACAGTTACATTTTCTTTATCTTCTAGCATAGTGCAATACATCTTTTTAACTTAAAACATATAAATACATGCATTTTGCACACCTTGTGGCAATTTGCACACCTGTATGCATACACGTGCTTAAGTGCATACTTTTGTACTTTTATGTTTATGTTATGTTTATGTTTTATCTATCTATTTAGAATTTAGTTAGTTATGTTGATTTTCTTGAAAGACATGCTCCATTTAAACCCAAGTAAATATTCATTCATTATTCATTTAATATTGCAAACTATTCTTCATATGTATATGTTGAATTATATGTTTACCTGTGGAAATGTCACACTTTTCCATGTTCCGTTGACCTGCTGTGCAATGACTAAACTGACTCTAGGTTACACTGACAAGTAGTTGGTTAATTGGAAATGTACTAATTGAACACTGACTAAATTTCCCCTGTAATTAGTATAAAGTACAAAAATCAGCTCCAGCACACTTTCAACACTTAAAGTCAAGTTACTGAATAGCTACATTTTCATGTGGCAACCTTTGTCAGACATATCCTTGCTGTTGCTGTACTGAAACATACTGTAGCTACTCAATACATTTACCAAAAGTGTTGACCGTGTGTGGGAACAGATTTTTGTTCCTCCAACTCATCACTCAGCACCTGTATGTGTACAAATATCACCTGTCTTTTATAGCATGAGTCCCTATAATTAGTTCCAAATTACATAGTTCTTTCCAGGAAACTTTCAAGAAAATGACAAGGAAATTATGGCTGTGTAAAAGAAAGCGTTGACAAGAAAAATATTATCCTAGATTTGGAGGATGTACAGATTTATTTTTGTAAATATGTTATATATATATTATTTGATATAATTTACTTGTCACCTGTTATTTATCTGGTAAGTTTATGACCTCTTAAATAGCCTTCCACATGCAGACCATGGTACAGTACAGTACGCTCTATATACTCGGATACTGAGTATACAGTAAATTTGAGTAACTTTTATTGGGATTGAAATGGGCCTCTTCACTTGAATTGTCATATTTCCAGGAGATTTCTGAAATGTGTTTAATGTAGCCCAATGACAAAGGCATTTTCCCTTAGTTTCAGATTTCATTGGGGGCCAACTCATTATGTTGGAGGACTAAATGGGGCCCACATGCTGCTATTTACCAACCCTTGCTATTTGATATAGTAGTAATAGTGAGGGTGCAATATCGAATTCATTCAAGTTCATACTGTAAATAACTTATAATAGCATATTCATCTCTACCCTTACTGTTTATCAATACATTTATACGTACCCCCTCTCCCTATCCCTACAACTCCTGTCTATCTTCACTGTGAACTGTGGAAGTAACTGGAAGTAACCTTTAGGAGACAGTTGGTTGGAAGACAAAAAAAGGCTCTCTTTCTAATCCACCTACCCATTTTCTTTTCCAAAGTCAGGTCAAAGTCCTACATGGCATGTTCTCCACACCCTGTGGGCCTTGCATCATATGCATTTTGCATCACCACATCACCACTGATATACAGACATACTAGATAAAGGTACATAAACACAAAGTCATGTGGTCAAAGCACACACGCCCACATTCACAGAACATTAAACACACGCTCACACACAGTGACCAAACACCAAGATCCGTAGAAAAGTTTCCAAGCTGCTCTTTATTAATTATTCTTTATTAATGATCTTGACATTTTGGGGAGTTGATGTCTGGTCTTGCTCTGTCTTCTCCTTCCTCTCTTCATCACTATGAGAAGTTGAAGAACACAAAAAAAGAAGAAGAAGAAAACAGCAGAAACAGGAAAGTGAGAAAGCATGCTATACTCGAGAGCTGTCTAAAGTCTGTGCATCCTGAAAGCTTGATATACCTTATTCTTCTGTGCCATAGAGCTCTATTTGTTAAAGACACATGATCATTGAGTGCCTTGGTAGCTGAATGGTTACAGCACAGCTCTGGCTGGTGACCTTTGTTGCACATCAACAACAGTGACGTGCAACAACATCAATCTCTCTCTCTCTCTCTCTCCCCTGTTTCCTGTCTGCCTCTTCACTGTCACTGTTGAATAAAGGCAAAATATAATGTTAAAGAAAAAACACATGACCATGAACACACACACATTGAGGTTTATTTTGACTCACACAGACACCGTCCTGCTTCCAGAAATACTCACTAGAGCACCAAATGTGAATTAATTGACCGCTGAAAATAGTAACAACAAACAAACTATATATTTGTGTGCTGTTTTTGAAGATTTACGTCTTCAGGAGGAACCAATGGGCTTGGAGCTGAGAGTGACTGACTCACTAAGTGTAGGGAAGTCAGAAAGTATTGAGAGACATACTAACATATTGTTGGTTTGGGGCTTTTCATGGGATTTGTTGACAATAAGAAAAATATAGAGTAAGTATCATTTAAAGCTGAATTTGGTAACCCATATAAAAATAACTTTTTGTCATATTTGCTGAAAGTGTCACTATGTCCTGAGAGTGGTACATGAGATAGATAATCTGTGAAAAAATCAGCCTCCTCTGGCTCCACCTACTGCTCTGAATGCCATTTGCAAGAATCCACAGCGCCCGAATCAAATCAACCAATCAGAGCCAGGCGGAGTGTCTGACGGCGTGTCAATCACTGATCCTGCACACGCTGCGGGCAGCTCCCCTCCCCCGCACATGCTCTCACTTGGTCAAGCTCCGTATCTTCAGTGAGCGGATGCAATGGTGGACAAACAACCACCAAACAACAAAGCAATGAGAAAACTGCCCATCCCTCCTTTGTCAACAACAGCTTACAC
>NTHP01000033.1:83490-113286 GCA_003416845.1 Oplegnathus fasciatus
GGGGGGCTTTAAGGGGAAAGTCATATGGAGGAAATGCTTGTGTCATTCAGGGGAACTGTTGTTGAACTGTGACTAAATACAGAATTACGCCCCTGGAGCAGTGCAGTTTGATTGTTTTTACCAAATCATGCCAATCCATAGCTTTGTCTTAGAAATGATATCTTGTTCCAGACCCAGATTGAAAACTCACTGCATGGTTTTGACTTTTTTTTTTGAGCACTGCACAATGTATACAGTATTTTTGATGCTCTCATCCCATCTTTACCAAGTATTTTAAACCCTGCATGTTTAAATGTATGTCTGTAAATGTGTGTTCACTCCAGCCACATGTTGATTTGCTGTTGCAGTCATGACTGTGCATTTCATGTGTACTTGTGTATTTGTGGATTTCTGCTGGTAAGTTTTCTTGCATGTATCACTCTACATGTGTGGATGCTTCATGGTAAGTGCATGTGTAATTGATAACGTGATCCCAGAGGCGAGCATTCAAAAGATGAATATTTGCAATTACAGCGTTCTCATTAGACCATCTGACCTTCAAGCAAGCTCCCTTCGTATCGATCGTCCCAACCACATTTGACACTGGCCTTTCAGTGGAGATTGTTCACCAGCACAACAACAACAACAACAACACAGCCGTTCAGGTGGACCATAATCATCTAAAGAGCAGGGCCAGGGCAATCTGTCCTGCTGGCTGTGGTGGGAGAGCCGGTGATGATCAGTAGGGAATAGGAGACAGGATGTGGAGTGGACAGTTGCACCCTGAAGGTAAGGGAGACAGGAAATTACAAATTGCATTAAACAGCCAAATGTAAGCAAAGCAACCATCAAAGTTTAGAATAGAAAGGAAAGAATAAAACAGAACATGTCGAGTCCACAGGCAATGATTGTGGATGAAACTGGAGGGATGTGGGCCAATCACTCCTTTCAAAAATGCAACACTGTGCAACTTTTTGATTAAATGAATGCAGATGAACAAAATCACTGAAAGTGCTGTAATTTTTCAGAGTGGAAGTGGAAGGTAGTGGACTACAATAATTAAAAAAACTGTCATTTGAAAAGTCTGCCTGCTTTTAGTGATTTACTTTGTTGTTTTGAGCAGACAGAAATACCAGTGTATCTAAGCTTGCCAACTCACCTCTCTCTCGCATAGATGGTGATGTCATCATAGCCTAGTCATGCCAGGAAGAAGGTTAAGCTCATGCTAGGCCAGACCAGAGCCAATCAGAAAGATTTTGCACTAGTAGGGTTGGGCATCAGATTGGGAGGAGGAAATATTTAAGAATGTTCCACAGCATTTGCACTACTATCTAGTGACATTTCTGCACCTCACCGTACAGCTTTTAGCAGTATCTACTGTACTTGACTTGCACTGATTCACCTCCTACATTACAGTATATTACTGTCACGGTACACTGTACGTTCAGTACATATTAGAGTTAACATTATCGTATATTATGTTAATTGTATATAATTTGCCCTTTGAATTGTACTTGTTTCTCACCTACCTCATTTTTTGTGTGATTTATGTATGTATGTTTTGTGTTAAGTAGCTGCTGTAACACTGCAATTTCTATCTATCTATCTACCACAATTAAATTTTCATGAAGAGTCACCTACTTATACATGATAAACAAAACAAAATGAAAATAAATCAAATAAAACAATAAAAAACAAACAACCAAATCAAATGTAGCTTGAGATACTGTGAACAAAAAAACATAAACTCAACTAAAAGATTCTGACTGTTAAAAGACCAGTGGAACCAGAACATATAGCGTTTAATTTTACATTAAAATGGGAATTTGTCATTCCAACAATAAAACATATGGCTTATGATTATCACTTAAAAGTCTCTTGGACATCCATTGGGGGAAAACCTCACCAATCATGCAGCCAACAGTCTAAACCATATTCAAAGGTAACAATCTTTAACAGTGATGAAAATCGGGAAGCAGCGGAAACATTGTGGAGCACAATGTAGAACAAAACAACACCCGTAACAATGCAGGAACACACATAAAATGAGACTTAAATCCATTAATCCAGTGCATCTTCATCAGGGGCTACTCTATGAAACAGGGAACAAAGAACAAAGAGCTGATTATGTAATGCAAACTTGAATGCATACCAATTGATACGCATATGTTTAGTTAACACAAAAGGAAGAGTATGAAGCTTTGAATCAGTATGCTGATTTCGATGTATGAATAAACTGAACTAACAGGACCTGTTTACACATATCCACTAATCTGGAAAAAGATACAGATACATTGTTTGGACTCTTTTTACTGTTTGCATCTTTTTACTGTCTTATGGTCGATTTTTAACATTTTTACTCTTGAAAGGTGCTATACTAAATAAACTTTATTTACTTACTTACTTACTTACTGGTGACATGAGGAATGTGAATATACAGTACACAAAACTAACCAGTGAAGTGCTCCAAGCTTGTAATAGGACAAAACATATGTGTAAGAATGCACTGATTTTATGTATGATCTCACTTGTCATAATGGCAGATGTTGTGCATATGGCCATTTGAACTACCACAGTGATTAGGAAGTGTTAGAAGTAAGGTCTCCCGTCAATATAGAAACGATTTTGGATTGTTTTCATTTCCCATTTGCTTCCCAATCTCTCTCAGCTGTTAGATGGTGCATTAAGTACATTTAAATGGTTAATATTAAAGTTCTCATCCACTTGGTTGTCTCCTTTAAGTTAATCCGTTTTGCCAAGATATCATTTACCGCTTTATCTGGTATACGGTGGTCCTCATTCATTCATTCATTCATTCATTCATTGAATACCACTGCTTTCATTTATTAATTGACCATTGAATTTATTTATCAATTCTATATTCATTAGCAATAGTTGTGTGTGTGTGTGTGGAATTAGTAGTACAATAAACATTTCATCGATAAAGAATTTGGTTTACATGTTTTGTGTGTATAAATATTTACAGTCACTGTTTACGACCCAAGAATTTACACAACCCCCAGACTGAGACTGAATCAGTTAATGGCAAGGTGTAGGTGTGCACATCTTATAAAACTGTGCGTAGGATTCATACCAAAAGTTTACTTGCATACAAAAGACAAAAATAGCGTACACCTACGTTACACATTTAGAAGACTGCACACAGTTTTCCCTTTATAAATCACAATGAATTTGAAAATGTGTGCACATGGATGGGCTTCATATTCCGCTCCATTCCAGCTCCACTTCCACCAGAGGATTTAGTAATCCACACTCAAGAGGGTGGACATTTGGATTCAGCCAGCCTCTCCCATCCTGCACCAAGAGTTAAACTAAGGGGAAGAAAGCCCATCTCATCTTTCTGAATGATTACCTGTGCCCAAACCTGTGTTTCTTGGGTAGTAAAGAATCCTATTCCAATCTTCATCCAGGGGCCACTCATTGCTAATATTTCCTGCAATCTCCAGGGCCAATGTTAAGTGCCACACGAAAGATTATATTTGTCCCATCACTATGGTCTCTCTGCAGCTTTCAATAACAATAAAACTCAATTCACACCAGACATGAGCCATCAGCGGCGCATGAGCGCTACTGAAGCATCCAGTAAATCAATCTACATCAACTCTGACTTTCGTTACAAACTTTCTTCAGTGGTACAAGGACAATATAAATATAGAGAATATGCTCAGAAAGTGGCATATTTGGCTTATATATTCTGATGAATATGAGGTTGCAGTTTTTTTGTTATAGAAAGGATAAAAAAAGCACCTTACATGTAACACTTCTTCATAGCATTCTGGTCTACTAAATTATGAGGAGTCACACTTATTCCGACATGACTTTATTTTGTTTTACCAGGCAACCATAGAAATAACAAGAATAACACCATCATGATAGGGGCTTTATTTACATAAACTTATGCGACCAAAAGAGAGGCACCCCTGCCTCTTCCTCCATGAAGAAAAACAAACAAAACCTATCCTCCCCTCCATGCCCTTATACCCACTTCCGCTGGAGGATGGCACTACATCTTGACAGGCCTTCCACCCAGAAACACAATTCCCTCTGCCATCCCACCTCCTCTCCACCTAGACCCCTTTGAACATACCTCTGCCCAACCCTGTCCCCTTGAACTACTACTACATTATACACATTATAACTACAAGTTTTTTATGGTTCTGGTTAGGCACTAACAGCACTTGTTTATGGTTTTTAATTGTTATTGTGTGTACACATGAACATGAATTTCTGCACTCTATTAACCCCATCATGTTCTTATGCCCTATTCTCTGTTTAATGCAATGCTTGTCTCATTGCATGTATGTCATGTGTCAATGTTCATCACCTGTTGCGTTTGGCTGTGATTAAAAAAATAAAAAATACAGAAAAACATCCTCATGATTGTGTGCCACTGTGGTTAAGTTTCAGTTAGGTCTAGGCAACTAAAATTACTTAATTCATGTTACTGGAAGACACCTTTATGGTTACAAGAAATGACTGGTAACTACAAATCATGGTCTCAGCTGTCAAAATCACTGTGAAAGTCCAACCATTCATGAGAGCGACACACATCAGGTAGCTGGGATGTGCCGATCTGGGGAGGGAATGTGAAGAAGTTGCAACTGTTCTAGTAGGTTGTTGTGCATCAGTGCTGGCAAATACAACAGTAGTGTGTCCTGATGTACTCATGGACATTACCACAGACTGATGTGCCAGTGTGTGGGCTTATATAGAAAACGATAACAATTGGTATGACTCATATACTGTCACTGTATGTTGTCCTTAACCTTCCTATTGTGTTAGAAAAAGATTTACACCTTTATTGTTTGCAGGTCAAAATTCGACTCGTTTGATTCATTACCAAGCATTGAAAAAAACACTTACCACCCAGTAAAAGTAAGTAACTTATTATTCATCCATAACCATACATATTACTTACTTTTGTATTTTATGCACCTTAGACCACATGTAACAATGTACAGTTAATTTTTAGTTTAAAATAGGCACAACTTATCTATTTACTGCTTATGATGAATAGAACAGGCAAATATATTACAAGATGATGAGAGAGATATTTTTATATGTTAAAATGAGCAATTATTATCTGTTGTGTTATGTGTCTCACGATAGTCAAATCGAATAACTCTAACTACAAAAGTTTGAAGTGAAATAATAGCACTGAAAATAGCCCAGCCTGTTTCAGCA
Organism: Oplegnathus fasciatus; assembly: GCA_003416845.1. Classification (NCBI taxonomy): domain Eukaryota; kingdom Metazoa; phylum Chordata; class Actinopteri; order Centrarchiformes; family Oplegnathidae; genus Oplegnathus; species Oplegnathus fasciatus. The sequence goes on from NTHP01000033.1 coordinate 88,675, forward strand.
TCCCATAAACTAGAAGTAGCCTCATTGCTGGATTTGTTTACCCCAGCAAGTATCAGCAGCCCCATGTAACCCAGATTTACAGTCAGATAATACAAATAAAAAGACTTCTATTATAGGATACCCTTGGCTTACAGTGTGTGGGTGAGGGCAGGGGGTTGGTGAGGGAATGTCCACAGATACTAGTGGATACAGTATTGGAGGGTCCTCCACATGAAATGTGATGCTGTCTTTTTTATTACTGCACTTCAGTTTGGTGGAAAACATTAAGGAAAGAGGTTTGAAGATACTTCATCACACTGTGTTACATTGGTGTTGTGGTAATGACAGGACAGCCTGTGCTGTGATATGGAGGATGGTTAAAAATGCACTGTCATGCAGCAATTTGAGCTTCACAGTTGATGAAACTCATGAATAAGTAAATTAATATTACCTATAACACTGGCAGCACGGCATAGTATTGCACTGTGAGAGTTAATGCAGAGTATGGATCTAGATGAACCTATTAAGGAGACTGATCGTTCTCTCTCTCATACAAATATTATTAATCATGGATCCGACAGCACACATATTGTATCATTCCAAAGCTTAGGCATCACTTACATGTCATGTGCTTTCAGGCCGTCTGGTAAAATTCAATTACACCAACGACTGTCCATCCTCATTACACTGTGCTATTATGTAATAACTGGACAACTGTTCCAATGAAGAGTGTAATTATACCAATAAAAATCCACTCAGTTATGTACACACAATACATAACTGTTTCTGGTAGAAACCGAAAGCAGGTTGAAAATGACCTGTTTGCAGTTAACAGCTTTCTAAGGTTTTTACCATAGGCTAGAATAGTTGTGTGCACATCCACAACCTCAGTGGGACACCAAGTAATCAATGTGAATATAACAGAAAAGGACCTGCACACTGGAAACAAAGTTCACTTCTATAGTTCCCTCAGCTGTTTGGTGGAACGCATTTTGAGTTGTGATTTCTTAGCAGCAATGGAGCCATCTCACTCTGTTGAAGTATGTTAGGCCCAAAAGAATTCCCGGGGTACACTGCAGTTTTCAGAACCAGACCTTTACAGGTGGCTTCCTTCTATAAGTTTAGCAGCAAATAAATCACTACTGGCATGTGTCCAGTTTATGGTGAAGTTTTCGTAGGTGATCTTTTTTTTTTCTGTTTTTGTTTTTTGTTTAGTTTCAGAATGCTTACTGAACAGACGAACGCAAATGAATACACCCAAAGCAGTCCGATGACTTTCAAAAAACATATATTACAAACTCCAATCGGTAGAAATACATCAATGGTAAAAGTTATTTTGCTAACATTTTTTAACAGAACTGAATATAGCATGTTATTGTTATGTACAGAATGGATTATTTACTTATTATTTAGTATAAGTTTGATGATTGGAAAGTGTTATCAATATGATAAATCTAACATTATTCCATTGTATGTTTGTTGATTTGTCTGACATTTTTTGTATGTGCTGAGTGGATATACTGTGATAATGAGGTAAATCCAGGGTGATTCCGCTAATACTGCTAATAATTATTCAACCAAGCCAAATTTATGCACAGTAACAGTTGTGGACATTGACCTTCTTCACTCTGATCGGCGGGGGCAGTTGCTCTTCTGTCCAAAGGGCGTGACCAGACTGAAGAAGACAGGAAATACTTGTTTTTCTAGTGTTTGAATTCAAGTCAGTGATGGTATGTGGTATGGGGGAAGATGGAAACAATAAAAAAAAACCATTTGGATCTGATGCAATCCAACACCAAAGCCCTGCAATGACCACTACTATTTTGTTCTGTTTTGTGGACAGAGAGGTGTTGATTCAGCTGTTAATTGTCAAGTCAGTTGGTGGTGGTCTTCCATTGCATGATACTGAATTACACTGCATTGTATGTGTGCTGGTTATTCAGTGTAAGGTCCTTTTAAAATTTAATTTGCCATAGAGTTGAACCAACACCTCTCAGACACAAACTGAACATTAGGAACTCCACAAAGTCGGCCTGTTGTATTGTATTGCATTATATTGCCCAGGTGTTTATGTTATTGCGTCCACCCTGCGTGTATAAAAGATGAAGAAGAATGAAATCGCACACACTCCCAAGCACACAACATTAAAAGCCTATCCTCATCGCCACTCTCTCAGAGGTCCCACTTCTTTTAGCCTCTGTCTTAAAGTTTTCAGACACTAATAGGCTTAGAAGCCACTAGCAGTGGATTAAAGGCAGAAAGAAAGGCGAGCCACCTCGTTGTGTTCTCTTCTCATTTTCCTCTTAAATGAAAAGAGGCACAGGCTTCATCCGTGGCTGGGTGGGAAGGCGACACTGGCTCCCTGGCTGTTCATTTGAAGGGTGACATGCAGTGATCTAGTTCCTCTTCCCAGGTCTGTCTAATTACCGGCTTGATCACCGGCCTGACCTTTCACATTCAGGCCGGACAGAAGAAAGCGGCGCCACCTTGATAGAGCTGGATAATAAGAACAGGAGGACGGGGGGTGGGGATATGCACTGATAGAGTGAGAAAAAAAAGAGAGTGAAAAAGGGCGGGACTACAAGGCCTTTTAGTAATTGTGCCTTTTTATCTTTGGGGAAGTAATGAAATGACCCATGTTTCTGTGATCTTTCTCTTTTTCCCTTTCTCTTTGTTTTTTCTCTCACTTTCTCTGTCCATCTCACACTTTCCTACTTTTACACTTTTTTCTGTCATCTTTTCAACCTTTAATTTATATTTAGTTCATATTAAATTATCTCTCCTTTCTCTTCAATTCTTTCCCTTTCCATTTTTCTCTCTCTCTTTGTCTTCCCTTTCTTTCCATCTAGGCCTTATCTTCTGTTTTCAGTGTTCTCGTGAAACGTCATCGGTTACGGTCCAAGTACTGTCCCAAGTCCACATTTAGCCAAGTACGATTCAAGAACCAGGGGCACACAAGTATCCAAGCTTGCATGTCAAATCAACCAGTGGTGATGGCGAAGGATATGATTCCATTCCACCAAATTTGCAACATGCAAGCTGTGATTTACAAATGATTTTAGAGATAATTTCCTCTCGCATTGATTTTCACACCCTTCACTACTTGCAACAAACGCCATACTTGCGGCCAGTGCAAGAGCATTCAAGAGCACCGCAAACATGTCTGTAATTTTCAAGTTACAGTCATTTTGTGACTTTTTTTTTAGCCATGTCCATTTTATGACGTCTTCAGACCTCAGCATCAGATTTCAGACGTCAGACGATACAGCATCATTCTACACTTCAGGCTTTCTTTAAAGTTGTTTTTTTTTTTTAAATTGTGTTCAGTTTATCAAAATAATGCAGTTGAAAATTAGTTTTAATGTTTTCAAAGATGTGAGGAGCTGCTGTCTTTCTATTTCTTCCTTCCTCTTTCTCTGTCTCACTCATTCTCCCTCCTTTGTTCCTTCTTTCCTTGCAAGGGTTCATAAAGAAACACAGGTGATGACAAAGTAGCGGGGGTAGAGTTTCATTTTCTAGACCACTTTATTTAAAACACACACAGCTGATGTGTAGACCTGACATGCTGGTAAATGTGCAAGGATGAAGAATGTACGTGAAGCAAGGCTGGAGTCAAATCCGCATCTTCCTCTTGTTCCTGAAGTACGACGGGAGTAAAGGAAGGAGGGATGACAGACTGTTGTGCTGTCATGCTGCTTCAAACCCAGCGTGTCACCACACAGTCTCTGACAGGTGACTACACACTGCAAAGAACTCAAGATAGTACCACATTCATTACTGGCACGTAATACATGGAGGGGAAACAAAAGAAAAAGATAAATGAAACTTGTTTTGCAGTGATGAGGAAACATCTTTACTTGCCCCAGATGCTAATTTCAAATTTTATTCAGACTCAGGTTCAGTGTTTGTGCTGGTCAGGGGGGACTTTACACCCCCTTTATAACTCATCCCTATTCCTTCCATCAGGTCACAGATGTAAAGTGTCCTTTGTGGGGTTGTTTTCAGTCAGGCCATGTCACCTGCATAACTAAATTGTGTCTGTTTTATCCCCAGTTCTTTTTAGATTTACACAAATTGTGAAAAGAACATCAATAAACTGAAGGACCTAAACTGCAGGAGTTTAAAACAGTGTTGCTGGACTTAAAGCCACTGACCACTATATGATGTGGCTTATCCTGTTTGAAGTTCAACAGCAGCAGAGATGGGTTTTTACACAGGAGAGGCAATTATGCAGGGTGTGTGTGTTCAGTGTGCAGGATTCTTTGGTTTCTTCATAGAATCAGAATCAGCTTCTTAGTATAGTATGTATACACATACAAGGAATGTGACTCCCATTTTTTGTCAACCTTAATGTCACACACACTTTTCAGGATGGTGGACATACAGTACAGCTAAAAACAAGGACAGCAAAGCTGAACAAGATAGGTAAAAATAAACAAAGAGCTATTGTGTGAAATATATACTGTAGATGTATATATAAATATAAAAGCAACAATCAACAACAACATACAATGTTTATATACGAGTCAAACTTTTCTAAAAATGATCAACAAGAATACAATAGTGAAGGGTGCAGAGTACAAAGTGCTGGAATGAATATTGAATGATTAATGTAATGGATTACTTTATGCATGAAGAAGGTGTTTATGTACAGTACGTACATGTAAACATGTCTACATGTTGTATATAAAGTGTACTTAGATTTATATTTGACAAAGATGATGATGATATGTACATGTTAAGAAAGGTGTGGTTTGTATAGGTTCAGTGGGTGTTTCAGTGTTACAGGGTTATTGCAGGGGACTGTTTCCTGACAGTATATAAATGATTTAACTGATGGCGTGTGGAAAGAAACTGTTCTTGTGTCTGGTTGTTTTGGCATTCAGTGCTCTGTAGCAACTACCAGAGGGCAAAGGTTGGAACAGGTGTGGTGGGTCTGCAGTGATGTGACGTTTCCTGACTCTGGAAATGTATAAGTCCCGAATGGAAGGCAGGTTGGCACCAGTGATTTTTTTCTGCAGTCCTGACTGTCAGTTGTAATCTTTTCCTGTCCTGTTTGGTGGCCGATCCAAACCAGGCAGTGATAGATATGCAGAGAACAGACTGGATGATTGCAGCTGGCGCAGGAAGTAAATCCTCTGCTAGGCCTTTTGGATGATTGTGTCGATGTTGGATGCATAGTGTTCTGACTATACGTCCAACATCGACACAGAGTTTGAAAATTAGGCACTTTAAAAAGGAAAGTTGAAATCTTTTTTTTACGTTGAAAGAACTGTGGTGTGATTGGCTTGAAATGGGTAAACCTTTTTTGTGATCAACAATCAATGGCTTAACACTTAGCTCTCTTTCACATCTGTAGTTTGGCACCTGGATCTCACAGAAACTCACGTGATCAGACTTGAAAAAACAAAACAAAATTCGATGGTTAGTTTGTTTACTTTCACACCACAAACAAACCGTGCCAGAGACCCTCCTTTTCAGGTGGTCTGAGTCAGATTGTTTAGTCCTGTAGGATATGGCCTGAGCAGAACCTAGCGTCAATTCTGTGTGTAGCCTAATGTTAATCGACCGTGCTGCCTGCAACACCTCAGTCTCAGCATCTGATGTCACCATCTACCAGTTCACAGACACGCAAGTTAAACTTTCCTTTTCTGCTAACTGGGTGAATTTCAGAAATCATAACTGGCTTCCCCAACCAAACATCATTCTAAATTTATCACCGCTTTTACAAGCTGCTTCCAGAGGCGGTTATGGTACGGGTAACAGTATTACCTGTATTTAATTTATTTGTCTGCTGCATACTTCCACGGCCAAACTTCGGTTCTGTATTCATATGTATTTCATTCACTGTAGTGTTATTGTATGTATAGTTAATTTGTGGGTTATAGACACTCTTGATTGATTACCAAGAGTAACTGTTTATTGGTATTGCTAGGCTGACTATGAAATTATATCGCTGGACGAATAATTAAAGTGGTTCTGTTTGATAATTCTATATTATATTGCTATATTTCCCAAAAAAGATAACATTCCACCCCTACAGTCCATACCAGAATTCAAGTGAAAACTTTCAAACCAACCCAAATGTACCAAACTAACCAGGCAAACAAACCAGGGTGTGTTTTAACCACACTTAACAGGTGTGAAAGCACTTTCTTTTGGTTTTCACCCCCCTTACTTACTGGTTTTTGGCATTGTCACTACACGTCTGAGCTAGGCATGTATATATAGTGGAAACACCTTATAGTGATCACAGTCACAGTGATCAACCGCTTATATGGATCAAAAAGCTTGGGACAGAATCATTCCTATACAAATTGTGTTTAAATAATTCACTTGAGTAGTCCACTTACAGTGTTTTGGGTCTTTTCATACATGACAACATATAGAAAAAAATCTAAAACTACGGTAATTCTGTTTTTTATGCCTCCGTGCCGGTGACAGTCGTCGCTGGAGGCATTATGTTATGTCCATTTGGACTCAAGGATGAACTGATTAGATTTGGTGGTCAAAGGTCACTGTGGCCTCAATAAACACATTTTTGGCCATAACTCAAGAATTCATACACTAATTATGACAACATTTCACACATATGTATTTTAATAAATTCCTTCAAAGTCTTCACGACATATATAAGTCTGGACCACAGACTGTATAGAAAGATGGATGACATGACAACATCTCGATCGCCCCCTGGTGGCTGGCTGCCGTATAGGTCATAAACCCTGGCCTCTCCATGTTAGCAGATGGGACATGGGCCAAACTAAAAAATCATCACGTTCTTATCACGCTGATGTTTGTTCAAGTTCGTCCGATCACTACTGCGCAGACTCTGGCTCCAAATGACGCCACCAGTGCAAGATGGCAGCGCCCGTATCCGGGATATTTTGGCTTCACTGTTGCAGAGGAAGGGAGGAGGTGGAGACACGTCGTCCATCTTTATATACAGTCTATGGTCTGGACAGACATGGACGTAAACTGCAACTTGACTGGTTGGTGGAGGCATACAACCGTGGGGCGGTAATTCTAGTTTCACTTTACTCCCATAATACTTTGCCTCACAGTCACCCGTCTGCTTCCAGCTGGCTACCTGAGGCTGGTGCAGCGTGCACGAGGAAATCATGACGGGAAAAGGAAAGTCATTTTCTCTCAATGAAAATCATAGTCTCCTCGAAGCTTCTGACAAACTGCCAAAACACGAGCTAACGAAATGCAGCAGGGAAACTTGGTGTTTGTCAGACTACCTTGTGTAGTCTACTCAGACAACGAGAAACAGTCACAAACAGGCTGCTAGTAATGGAGACAGAAAACAAATGCGCACGGGGAAAGCACCTGTGGTTGAAGCCGCCCTCGCAAAGTGGATTGATAATGCCCAGTCACGTAATGCCCCCTTGAGCGGGCCCTTGGTGAGAGACAAGGCACATTGAATATACAAATGTCAATTAGATGGTCATCTGCATGAGAAATAAAGAAAAAGAAAAAAAAATCGGTTCGATTAATCGATAATTAATCGCTTTAACTTGTATTTCCACAGGTTTTCATCACACTGCAAATATCTGTAAATAAAGGGATAGAGGCGAATGCCAGTGTTCCAGGGATATGAGAACCATTCTGAGCCGTAGTTCTGTCAAACAATGTTCTGATTGTGCAAAATGAATAAAGCCAATATTCATGCTTTTTTCCCCCACTGCTGTAGTTTTTCTTTTTTTTTTTTCTATTTAGGATTCAAACATGATCAGAGTTGTATAATGCCTTGGGTGATGCAAAGACTACAGACAAGTTCATNATGAGTTACTGGGATAAGATTAGCTGCCACATCCCAAACCAAACCTACTAAACTACTAAATCTAAATTCCTCCTCAAAGTCTTTGTGACTTGTGAATGGGTATTGTAAATTTAAAGGTAAACTACTGTTTATTTAACTGTAGTTTTCCTTTCAGGTAATCAAAAAATTATTAATGTAATTGCACTCTCATGTTGATTTAAATAGTGCAGTGTGTTTGCTGAGGAAAACCAGCTTCTCTTTTCACTTCACCACTCTGAAGCCAGTGAAGTGAACGCAGGACTTGATTTACTTTGTTAGAGGTCAGACTTTCACAAATAAGAGCTGTCACTCTTGTGCAGCGTTTTTGAATTTCTTTTCAAAGTTCTTCTCGTAGGATTCCTTGAAGCCCAGTCTGAAACCTGTTAGTGTTTGTAGAATTTTCCAACCTGATGATGAGAGGACATGAGGTCAAAGGCACTGAATGAAACACACACGCCCATACACACACAGACACACATAACAAGTGCACCACGTTTGACATTTTCATTTAATTAGCAGTTACCATGCAACTAAGGAAAGCTCCCAAGCACTCTGGCAGGAAGCAGTACCCTGATTATCTCTTTAAGCTGCATTGTGAGGCGCGCACACACACACACACACACACACACACACACACACACACACACACACACACATCATTATCTTTCAACATGGCGATCAGAAATCAAAATCGGCAGATGATCAAACAAATGTGGCATGGAGCGGTTCAAAAACATGTAGCCTGACGCTTAGAAGCTGCCATCAGTGATAACCGTCATGGCACATGAAGGACGGCCCCTTGGAAGTGTGCAGATCCTCTCTGATAGCAGTGTATCATAGGGAAAAGAAGAACGGCTTCTCTTTCAAGTGTGTTTTTGGCCCTGTACCACCCCCTCACCCCCCTGCTCCCCCAGACTCTCCCCTTCCACCTCTCCTTCCAACAAGAACAACAAGGACTACATATGTACCATTAGCTCATGTTTTCTGGATCAAAGAGTCCCTCCCCACGTTTCCTCGACACCGTCATGCAGGAGTAAATCATGGCTTGACACTATTCATTATCAGTGACATCTGGAGTAAGTTACCATCTCTGTGCTGTTTGTCTGGGCAATGGAAGAACGCAGCAGCATTCGGTGATAAACAAGAAGAGAAGGATGAGTTTAAAAGCTGTGGGTGACAGACGCCTCACCCTGACCTGCACCTATATCATAACACAGGCTCCGCAGGAACATCAATACAGAGCCAGATGCCGTCGCACGCCACTCCATCACCGGTTATGGCTGTAAGATAAGAGATGGATGCAAAGCTAATTCTGTGGCAGAGAGGGGGCAAAAACACATAGCTCAATACAATCCAGGAACTTTGAAATACAAACTCACAGAATTGTTTTACTTTAGATTAGGTTTCAAAAGTCCCTTTGTCCAGACAGTGATGTAATTCTTGCAATGATGGTATTGTCCTAGTAAATCTCACTATGGATCCCTACAAACCCATTTCTTATTCCTCTCACTCAGGTTCCTGTAAATAAACAGGGAATGTCATATACTAGATCAAGGGTTTTCAAAGTCTGACACTGTGGACCCCCCCGTCCCCAGACAAAATCAGGATACTGAACTGCGCCCCCCACATTCTGAGCCAGGACTATCCAAAAAATATTGATAGTATAACCTGAAAATATCAGAATAGCAAGAGCTGCACAGTGTTTAAAATGGTGAGAATGGAATGTGCAAATGTTCACAGTATAAAGTATAAAGAATATATGCAATAGTCAATATTAATGGATTTTGTCAGTTTTATTAATATTTTTTGTCTTACTTCTTTTTCGGGGATAATCATGGTGTAAGTTTTGGACATACAGTTCCCATAACTTGGGAGATGTAAACAGGAAGTATAATGCTGCCTAGAAGTCAGTGAGCTAGCTGTGGGCTTTAGCCTGTATTTAAAACACTCTGGAGAACTGCCACAATTAAAAGTATTCTGAATTAGCTATTAGCAGTTCTTGTTTGCAATGTACCCACGGATGATACTGAAGAAAACCGATGATTCTCAGGCAAGTCTTTTTTCTATGATTTCTTAGTGGATTGATTGACATTTATTCAGCAGCTCTTCCATTTGACAGATAGGAAGTAAAGTCACAAGAATTTTTAAATCAGATAAAGGATGTGAATTACCTGATTGGCTAAACACAGCTCAATCAGTATAGCTTGTTCAAGAAATAGGACAGCATCAGATGTTTGTTCAAATGCCTAAGTACAACTAATAAATACATTTCACTTACAAAGACCTCCAGTGGCCATGTGAATTATTATTGTATTCTTTTGGTAGCAAAGGTGGAAGTAGCGTGACACTGTAATAACACTGCAAAACCTCTTACGAACAAGGTTGAGGTGGCTGAAGCAGTTGGTATTGTCATGAGATACTGGTATTTATTTCATTATTGTGTTACACTACCGTGTTACTGGGAAATGTAATGAGGTAATAGTAACATGTTACTGCGCTTGTATTACATTGTAACATTACTTTAATATTGATAAAATGTGCATCCACAATCATATGCTATGGCCTTCACAGTCACCAGATCTCAACCCAATTGAACAGCTATGGGACATTTTGGACCAGCGCTCTCCACCACCATCATCAAAACACCAAATGAGGGAATATCTTTTGGAAGAATGGTGTTCATCCCTCCAGTAGAGACTTGGAGAATCAATGCCAAGGAGCATTAAAGCTGTTGTAGCGGCACGTGGTGGCCCAACACCTTACTAAGTCACTTTATGTTGGTTTTTCCTCTAACTCGCTGCCCTTGGTGAGAATTGAGAGTGAAGGTCCCGGTCTTATACGTACCACTGAATGCACTGGAAATCTACACAGTCTATACATCTCCAAACTATTTAAAACAACTATATTCATTTTGTGTTGATTTTGGCGGCCCCTGTGGACAAAAGTGGTAGTGTTTCACCACTGCCTCATGTCGTAAAGATCTTGATCTGGCTAGTGCCTGCATTTGTTTTGGAAGCGAGTGAAAGAAAGATGCAACTTATTTTGATACTATGTTTCTTTTTTAAACAGCTGTTTGCAGGATGTATAGCGATGAGATAATGTATCTATTTGTGGCTCTCTAAGATTAATAACTGTAATATGACGATGGTGAACCAACCAAAGTCAACTTTGTTTTAGTCCCGTTCATACACCTAATGTTAGGTTACATGTTCCCTCCGCCTCACTCCCTGCCGCTAGGAGACGGGAGCAGATGGGCGGCAGCTCTGGAGATGGACCTTCAGTTAGCGGCTGTAGCGCCAGGGGTCTGATCCCGGACCGGACCGGCCCGACTCGCCGCTGGATCAGCAAACTTTCTCTTGCTGTCAAAAATAAAATTCTCTAAAGAAAAATCTCCTCCTGCTTCCTTTTAACTGGCTAACGTACTACTCACTGCAAACTTTGCCTGGGAAAATGTAAACATAAGTTCTTCTGGTCTGCGTGCTGTAAATCGCTTCCTGATTTTGCGGAAAAATCTGACCTGGGGACAGGAATAAAGAATAACTATTAGATACTAACAGAAATAGCCAATCTTCTCACTGTTGGTCTCATTTGCTTATATGGGTCATATAGAAGCATCATTATTAAACTGAGACTGTTTCATAACCAGTTAAAAACTCCATAGAGTACAATGCATAAGGATGGAGAGACTGCATTCTAGTTCAAGGAGTTTCTGCCCACAGCATTTCAAAGAAATAAACAGAATAACAAATCTAAGGCATTATTGAGCTACACTGATTTCTTTGCTTAAAGGGCACAAACACATAGGCATATTTTCAGCAGGGAAATAAGATAAGAATGAATCCATAACTGTTACTAAAGTGAAATAAAGTTAATCCAGCAATGCTGCAGAGAATTATCTTTGCCCGAGAATCCGATCCAACACTTCTCTCTAATATGGTAGTTATATCAGATATCAGATGAAGCACTCTCAATTGAAATCTTCCTTATGTGGACGATAATGACTTTCCTGCTTGAATCCAATTTAAGAGCCTCTAATGGCCCCATAATGTTTCCCCGCACGGCAAATTAACAGCCAGGCATGAGGCTATGGCACAGAAAAGAGACACTTTTACTCATTTTTAAATACTGTGATTTTCCTTTTCTCCCCAGAAGAAATAACACATGAAAAGAGCGAGACACTGAAAAAATGAGCCGCAATTATTATTAATATTACTCCACACGCTGCTGGGTTTATTGCATACATGCACTATTTAAATATTGGCTTTCACAAACAATATTGGATGGTTATAGTGCATTAATGAAACTCAGGCAGAAAGCCTTGATCAGAAATCCAGACATAGGCCTATTTTATGTGTTTTTTTGTATGTAATAATAGTCATAAATGACTGTTCTTGGAGCGCTTTCATCTGTATGGCCAGTGAAATGACTGATCCTATCTGTTCATATTGATATCTATCATACCCAATAACAGTGAGGAACGGTGAGTCCAACAGCAGCATGTTATCAGGCCTCATGCCCCATCCTCCACTTTCCTTTCTACAAGATGTCATGCTGTACAGCTCAGGAGGCTGACTCACAGTGCCAGGAACACCAAAGCAGGTCAAAGGTTCCATTCCAGCAGCATTTGCAAAGGCTTTGCTTTGAACCTTTATTTAGAACCAAACATGCTTCTACAGACTTCCATAACACGGCTCTTGGGCCCCATACACACGTGTATGCCAGTACAAAGCAGGCAGTTTGTGCGGTCTGTTTAGGCAATAGACTTTCTTTATTTGTTTTAATTCTTTTTGCATTACCACTATCCATTCAGTATCCCTAGGAAGTAAATTCATTTTAGGCAATTTTATAGCACACAATTTACCTCCTGTGCCAACAGAGGGAGTAGTGTGCCCAGATTTTTTCCTCTTAGTTACCTACATGCAGTATGTAAGTTTAAAGTGGCAATAGACAAGTTTTTTGCATTAATTTACCATTATGAAGTAAATGTTGTTTGCACGATGTAATGGGTATAGAATAATGACACCATCAGCGTTTAGATTGGTTCCCTATAAACCTCGGCTTTCATTATGTAATTCTGTCTGCCACCGGGTAAGATCTCCTGGGAAAATGCTCGATTTACGGCACAAAGGAAGTGCGCCAACCTCTTTCTATTGTCTTACTGCTACATGATGTTATAATGTGGAATATTTCACAGGCAAATCTGATGACACACTACATATAGCGTACGTTACATTTTAGTTGCACTGAATTTGAATATACTACCTGAACACAGTTGTCTTTTGATTTCTAGAGGGCTTTCTTCCTGTTAGCTACCAATCCTACAGCCATAGAATAGTGTTACTGGATTGTTACCAGAATAACGTTTCCAGACAGGCTGGCATCGGAGACGGTGATAACGTATTTTCTGTCCATTGATTTTGTGAGCCCCGTTTTTTTGGTTTTTGTCTATATTTGTTTACATTTTGACAAATTAGCACCATTAAAAGTATACCGAATCAGCTCTTAGCAGGTCCTATTTGCAGTGTACCCATTACTGTGCAAACAACTGTCACTAAGAAAACCTAAAAACGTGATGATTCTCAGGCGAGTTATGGAGGGATATGGAGGGAGGGAGTTGTCTATTGCCACTTTAAAGAACATAAACTTTACATCTAGATGTATGCACTGGGTACATACAGAGTCAACAAAAGACTGAAACTTGTGGCACTGATGTCTAATAAATCTGGGTAAATGACCCAACAGATCACAATATATATCAAGTTGATGCTGGTTCTGTCTGGACTCTCTGGCCAAGAGGGGCTTCCTATAAAAGAGGTGGGGTTTGAAATAAATATCCAATCACATGACACAGAGAGATGTAGAGCAGCATACTTAATGACATAAAATGAATCTATCGATTCAAACTACTGATATTTGCAGGTAGAATTGTTGTTGCAGGTGCATACTACTGAAGCTTAGATAGCTGGTACTGGTAAAATGCTGGTAAAATGGTTGAGCGCTCCCTTCAAGTGGGGAGTGAGTCACTGCCCCAAGTGAAGGAGTTAAAGTATTTCCGGGTCTTGTCTGAGTGAGGTAAGATGAATACAAGATCAACACGATTGATGCTATATCAGCAGTAATGATGAAGCTGTCCTGGACTTTTGTGGTGAAGAGGGAGGTAGGCCTGAAGGCAAAACAGGGTAACTGGGTCCACCATTAGGGACTGGGTGAGGAATTTAGACATCGGGAAGGAGTTAAGAGTAGAACCAGTGTTCCTTCGTGCTGATCCTGAGTCAGACCCCAAACAACCTATAGCGATTACATACCCCACCTGGCCAAGAAACACCTCATCATCCCAAAGGAAGAGCTGAAGAATGAAGATATGGAGAAGGACATCTGGGGAACTTTGCTTAGCCTTCTGCCGCTGCAACACATAATGAACGTTTTTAGGAATTTGCTCGATCTTCCTGATAAGATCCAGGCCTCATGTATTTGGCTTGCAAATGGAGCCTGGAAAACCAAAGTTCTCTCCATGATAATTCACCATCTCCAATGATGCTACATGACAACCCTGGCTGAAGCACTAATGGTTATATAGGGCTGATGGAGGCTGGCATATTGGTTACCACTAACAGCCCAATATAACATGATGAATTGGGTGAATTGAGAAGGCAAGCCAATTAGGTATTCATGCTCAGACAAAATGGATGTGCTCCCTTGTAATGAGACAACAGGAGTGTGTGTGTGTGTGTGTGTGTGTGTGTGTGTGTGTGTGTGTGTGTAAACAGCTGTTTGAGAGGTGGGGGAAGACTAGAGGGTGGAGAGTGAGAGAGGATGAGGAGACGCAGGAAGAAAGGTTGCTGTAGGTGTAAGCGAGCTGTTAGAGGCGTGAAAGTAATGAATGAATGAACATATTATTCTTTGGACAAGCAGAACAATGAGAAAGAGAGAAAGCAGAACATTGGATGATTGGAGGAAGAATGGGATGAGCAAAAACAATAAGTGGAGAATGAAGGGAAAGCCTGCGGGGAAGAGATGGGAGAGGATGAAACAAAAGAGAGAATATAAGAGTAAAAAGACACAGGCAGCTGGGCTCCTCTGCTGTCCCAGTTCAGTGCAGCTGCTTCTTACCTCTAATAATGCTGTCCCATTAATACCACTTACCAGGCTGACACAACACTAATTAGTGAGAGGGAGACTGGAGGTGGGATAATGGTAGACCAGCAACCACAGTAGTCTCTAGAAACACCTCTTTCCCTCTCCACACACCCCTTACACAAACATACATGCATGGAACCACACATACGGTGAATGTATGAATAAATCTGGGTTTCATTCAGTCATGTTTTCAATTGAAATACACAGTGCTGAAGGCCTATTCAGCTGTGCAAAACTACATGTGTATAACTCCTGGGCATCCACTGTAAGTCTATATGAAGCCAGTGCTCCTGCTATGTTTCATGTCTCTGATTACTGGGTCCCACTTGCAAGTCTATACTGTGTTCAAACCCAATGTAACAGCTGTTATTACATGTGTCTACCTCGTTTTAGGAGGGCTCCACTATGGAGTCTCTTCTGGTGCAGGCTCCGCTTTCAAGTCAGCTCCAACTGTCAGGCCTGGAAATAACAAACAGTTATACAAACACAGAACTTGTAGCATTCTAGCAACTGTAGGTGGCTGATTTGCATTATCCAAAACAGCAAAAAAAGGTCTGAATGCATGCACGATATGTGTAAATCTAAATCACGCAAATGACCACTTGTTACACATGTGGGTAGGCTATTTGTCGTTTTAAAGATAGTTACGCCAACGGTGGCGAGCGTTAGCTCCTGAAGTTTTATGTTAGGATTAGCTTTTTTCTGTGGATAACGTAAGCTAGCTGTTTATATATAACTGTGTATTCGGCTTTATTAAACCTCTTTGTAAAGAGTTTAGCAAGGACACAGGTCTGCATCTGTCTTAAGATGTTGACTATGATGCTCAGGTCAATTATTTGTCGTCCAAAAGAAGATAAAATAAAGATTAAAGTTTTTGTATCGTTCAGGCGTAGAACTGGCTCTATGAATGAATCTTATTTGAATTGAAGTTTATGTACTATGACCATAACACTTATAAGACTTTTTCTGTCTGTTGTAGATGCCTCATTCCATCATTCCTTCCAGTGGAAAGCATGCCGTTGCTGCACAACATGTTGCAAACTTTACACTGCCCCCTTTTGCCCTAAATACAAACCCAGCCAACCATCCAGACTTCAGCAGCACCTAGAAGTCCACATAAATTGTTCTATTGTTGTGATATGCTGCGTTTGATGAATAAAGGGCAACAGAACGTCATTTTATGTTCGTGGTTTTTTTTTAATGAAGCACTTAATAGTTCACTTTGATTATACCATGAAGAACACAGAGCTAAGTTAGTGTGTTTTAAGATAACCCTTTTATTGACCCCCCCAGGGGCAAATTTAGGTGTTCCAACAGCACAAGGACAGAAATAGCACAGACAATTAATCACCATTCAGTTCATATTTGGTTCTAAGAGTAAGAACATAGAAAATAAAAATACACAAGGGAAGCTAAAATGAAAAAAAGAGAAAAAGTCAAGCAATATACATAAACTTAAGCCAATAGTGCTGTACAGTCTAAAAGTTAAATGATAGTGAGTAAAGTAACAGCAAAGTATAGTATATGTAGGAGTTAGGTGGCACCATCTACTGTAACAACAACAACAATAATGTACATAACATGATAAATATTATACATAATAAGATGTTGAGGCTCACGGTATGAATAAGACTAGTATTCCTGCCCTACATGTGTGCCATCGGTTACATAGTTGAAATATTTGTTGGCCTTTATCTCTTCTAAAGATCTTCAGGTTTACAGTAGAAGTGGACATATCAGCTTCTTGTTTCATATGAAATACCCGCAGTTGTCAGTTTTTCATATTCAATTTGGCTGATTGCTGTAAAATGCCGTAGTAAAATATTCTTCAAAGGTAAATTATGAATGAGAAGTCTGTCTGTTTTTTGAGAAAGACAGGAAGAGAAGCTTCAGCTCCAATTGTTCAATCAACGAGCGTTATGTTTCTCTATGAACTGATGATACAAGGCTATATGAGCGGAGTGTATGTCCTATTTTGACAGAATAAATAAATTGCGCGTGTAAATAAGATACTGTTACTAGTAGAATTATTGAATCGATATGTTGCTACATAGATACCCACGTTACGTGCTACGTAGACAGAATAGGCAAAATCAAAATGTATATGCAGTTTAATGTTGACTAATTAAAGGCGCTGTACATAACAATTTACATATATTAATCATTTTTTAATAATGTTTTGTTGCCAATGGATGAACAGATTGTAACATAACTTAAAAAATGAGACCTTCCGCGACTTTCCACGTTGCCTGTAACAGCCTGTAGACTGATTTCTATGTAAAGGACTCCGTATGGTTTTGCACGCTCCCGAGTGTCTTTCCTCTCTTCAGCTCCGCTACAGCCCTAACAGTGTGCAACACTAGCTAGTTAGCTCTATGATACTACTTCATATTTATACAGAATTTAGATGACGTTATTTTGAATGTTGATGGAGCAGCTACAATGTTAGCATAGCCCTGAACGATCCGAACTCCATTCAGAAAACAAGCATTTTAAAAGTTTTTTGCTTGTCGTCTTGTGGACAGACCTGACAAATGAAAGCATGAATTCAGATTTTTTACAAATCAGCATCATGATGTAGTTATTTCGGCATCCTTTAGATCCATTTATTGTAACTATATCATCCTTGTTTTACAATCAAAAATATTCATCACCAGTACTTTGACAGTACCTCTGTCCAGTAAAACCATATTATTTGTCTAAAAAGAAGAGAAAATGCTCACCCCTATTAAGTCTATGGGAAGCCAGAGTTATGTCTTTCAAGACTCCTGTTTCCTCACTGTAGAGCTATGTATATTTTTGGCAGAATTTATATTGACATAACATAGCATGTGCACACAACCATTATTCATATGCAAATCTATACAAAGACAAAAGATACACAACATAATGAGAAAACCATCTTGCCTATGTGACCATGTACAGATATCCACCACATTTTATTAAAATGGTTGGTTGATCATCAGTTGACATTAAGCGATGACCAATTTATTTTATTTGACAATAAATCATTCCTGCCTCCCCTGAAGCAGATATTGAATCTGTCCATCTTGTAGTGGGGGATGGGCTGAAATGCAAAAACACTGGTCATATACAGGGTCTGGTATGTGTGGCTTTTCCAGAAGGTTACTTTAAGGTTGTATGAGTATGGGATTTTTCCTTTTACTGGTTTTCCTTAATGATACAGTAAACAATATTTTTACATTAAACCAGATCTATGGAGTTTTTAACTGGTTATGAAACAGTCTCAATTGAATACCGATGCCTCTATATGACCTACAGAAGCAAACAAGACCAACAGCGTGAAGATTGGCTATTTCTATTAGTTTCTCATAGTTATTCTTAATGCCTGCCACCGGGTCGGATTTTTCCACAAAATTAGACGAAATGGTGCTGGGGTTTGCTCTAGCTGAATTCAAGTTGCTTGAGCCGCTAACTGAAGGTCCGACCCTGGAGAACACAGCAGTGTCCAGCTGTTTTAGGAAACTACTGAGCCATTTCTAAAAATGAAGCTATATATTCATAAGGCATTTTTAACATATACGTCTTCAGTAGGAACCAATTAACTTGTGACTGAGAGCTACACACAGGGTGGGGAAGTATTGACACATTGACCGTAGTCTTTTTATTCTTTAACAACTGTTCATTTAGTGCATTGGTTCCCAAACTTTTGTTTTGTTGTGACTCTATAATAGTAGGCCATGTCAGCTTGCGGTGCCTTGTTACAGCTTGTTCAACAGCTGAGCAGAACAATCGAAGAAGGGAAATTCTCACATTGTTTAATTTGAGGTAAAGCTATACAGTATTGCACAAGAAAAAATCCCAAGAAATAATCAGAATTTTGTGTAACGGGGTTTTATTTTGTATTATTTCATACCCCAGGAATTTTGTGGCCACCTTTTGGATTCATATTGTGACTATATGTGGGGCCCCGACCCCCAGGTTGGGAACCACCGCTTTAGTGTACGCTACTAATTTAGAGCAATCATATTTGTCAACTGAAAATGTCTTAGATCTAAATTACAATGTGGGTGGACTTGTTGATTGGGTAATCTCACTACTACATTGTTTTGTGAATATTTATTCTAGGTATATATATTTGTACATACTGTATGTTGGCTGACATGTAATTGTCTGCTACTCACAGCATTTCTCATCCCTTTTGCACCCTAGCAATCTGTGGTATCTAAACATATCAGATCCATGATGGACTTTGGACTGCGGTGGGTTTGTGTTTTGATTGTAGGTCAAAATTGGCTGACGTTCGCATGAATACATATGAGATCTCGCCTAAGATCTGTTATCTAGCTGATAAATGGAGTTAGTGGAAGGGCACTTTCACTGGGCTGCCACCAAGAATAATACAGTATCTCTATGCCTATTTTCCACCAAAACAACAGACAACAGCAGTGGGAGAAAAGCAGCGCAATAACCTTTACCTTCAGCTGTCAGAAACAAAGCTCCGGTGGATTTCTACTGAACGGCAATCACATTGCTTTTTCTCTCTCTTCTAGTTCTACTCTCTTTCTCCTCCACACACACACACACACACACACACACACACACATAACTGCTGCTCTCACGGTAACATGAAAGGCCCTGGCAGATACAGAGACATTTTAGGGCCCTCATCTATCTCCCATGGCCAGGAGCTCTAGCGCTTAGCAAATGTCAACAGAAAATAATGCACACACAAAGGCAATCTTATTTGTTCAAGAATCGCTCTAGGTCACCGCAATTCAGCCAAGCAACGCATAGGGAGAAGAGCCACCAATACAGCACTAGAAAGACCCGCCACTCTCCCTCCGTTTTGTTTTCGACTCTTTTCTCTCTATTCCCGGTAATTCCCCCTTCATTTCTTTTTCTCTCTCTACCTCTGTTTCTGTTTATCCCTGCTGCTGTGAAACACATAAATATCCTTCTTCCGTTTTCCAGCAAAACCTCATCTGGTCAGCGCTTTTTCTTTCTCCTCTCCTCCTTCAGTGAATCCCCCTCTCTCATCCGCCTCTGTATTTCCCTTCTAATAATCAGTTCCATTTTGATTGTTTTGATGACGATGATGTATTCCTCTGCATTATGTGTCGCCATTGCGCAGCAGGTAGCTAATCAACTAAAACATTCTCTCTATTATTGCCGCAGCAGATGAGCTAGCAAGAGAAAAAATGGTGAATTCAATAAAGCGCACACCTCCGAGGGGCTTTCATTTGAATGATTGCTCTGCCTTGCTTCGTCTCCCTCTCTCATTGTGTTTATTTGTCCTCATCCGAACATCCACACCACTTCTCAATGTTCCCTTTGTGTTGTTGTTTTCCTTCCTCATTTCATAATCACGCAGGAAAAAACACTTTGATGTGTAATGATGATATTTCCCTGAGGCTTGCATTTCTGCCTATCTCTTTGTCTTTTTTGATACTACCACTCAGAGTCGCCAAAGACTTTTCAAATCCTAGGTGTAAGTGTTTTGAAGGGAAAACCTTTTTTTTTTCTTTTTTACAAATTGGGTTTTAGTCTCATAGCTCTAGCCATCAGGGGGGTGTACTATGAAGTTCGACTTAGCCAGGCTTTCTTTGCGCAAGCTGGCTCGACAAAACCTAAAACCCCAGTCAGAGAAAACGGCTATCACAACAGTGCTTATCAACTTTCTTTGTTAACCAGGTTTTCTTCTTCAGGCTCTGTGTGTGTTCCCATAAAAGGGGGCGTTTGGTGTAATTGGACTCGTGCCACCTACTCCATCAAGAGGAACAGTTGTTATAATGGAGAGCTCTGAAGAATATAAAAAAATTATTATGGCAAAAAGCAACACTGTTGCTGCAAATAAGGCAAGAGAGGAATGCTGCAGAAAATTGCTAATTGTGTGAATTCGTAAGTTAATATATTCATTTTACCACTCAGTGCACTCTCAGTGCCTCTTGTTTATTTCTAATGTGACAACTGCTGTAGAGCTCTTCAACTTTAAACTTAATACAGCAGATTTAAACATTATACTTAAGAATTGCATTTAGGTCTGACCCTGTCCCATAATGAAGGAGACGTGGAAATCACTTTAGTTTTTGGCCAAATCAAAGTGAAATGAATTTTATTGATTGAATATTATCTGTAATAAATACTTTAGGGAAAATTACCTCAGTTTGGGAAACATAGCGTTAATCAGAATTATTAAGCAGAACCACTTTGATTATTCGTCCAGCGATATAATTTCATAGTCAGCATAATAATACCAATAAATGGTTGCTCTTGGTGATCAGTCTTTAATAAAGTGTCTATAATGCACAAATTCACTTTGGGAAAGAATTAACTTGAACTCAGGTAAGAAAAACAAAACAAAAGGAATCAGATGCGTAAAGGGACTGAGAGTAAGTTACAGACAACAAGGGCAACGACTTTATATATAAAACATTTATTACTACCTCTACTAACAAGGACTGACCCACAACTGACACAATAAAACACTAACTACACATACAATAACGCTCCAGTGAAGAAAACAGATGAATACAGACCTGGAGTTTGGCAGGGGAAGTATGCAGCAGACAAATGAATGAACCAAATACAGACAATGAAGTTAGTGACCATTACTGGAAGCAGCTGGTAAATGCGGTGATATATTTAGAATCACGTTTGGGGAAAGCCTGCTACTTGCGCGTCTGCTGGTAGCTGCTGAGTTCATGTAGCAACATCGGGCACACGGGGTGGGGGTTGAAGTTTGCTGTTAAAGCTGAAGTCGATAACCTGTATAAAAATAACTTTTTGTCATATTTGCTGAAACTGTCACTATGTCCTGACAGTAGTACATTGAAAAATGTGAGCAATTCGCTCCATTCTTCAATAACAAAATTATTGCCATCAGACAGAACATTAGTGCCTCAAGATCTAGGAATGAACCTACCGTCCAGTTCTCCAGGAATATTACTGGAACCACGTCTCACTTTGACCATATAGACAATATTGTTGGACAGCTCAGGTCCTCCACCTGCTGCTTGGATCTTTTCCCTACCACAATTTCAACTGTTTTAACTGCTTAGCACATGAGGTATTACAAATTATAAACTGCTGTCTTCAGTCGAGAATATTTCCTCCAGCACTTAAAACAGCTGTCATTAAACCACTCCTGGAAAAAAAGCAACATTAATGCAACAGTTATTGCTAACTACAGGCCCAACTTACCATTCCTCAGCAAAATACTTGAAAAAACAGTTTATTTTCAGCTTAATAACTGTTTAACATCAAACAGCCTTCTGGACATGTATCAATTTGGTTTTTGATCTGACCATAGCACACAAACAGCACTTGTCAATGTTGTGAATGATCTGCATAGAAACACAGACTCTAATAAACTATCTGTTCTTGTGCTCCTGGATCTCAGTGCTGCCGTTGATACTGTAGACCATGATATTTTAGATTTATTAGAGATTAGAAAAATAGGTCGGCTTATCCGGCCCTACAGACAGGCAGTCCTTTGTGTTTATTGGAGGCTTTGCCTCAGAGTGGGTCAAGTGGGTATTATGTGTGGAGTACCCCAAGGTTCCATTCTTGGACCGTTACTATTATGTTCTCCACTTGCATATTATGCAGAAACACAAAATAAATTACCATAATTATACAGATGATTCAGAACTGTACATATCCCTATCTCCTGATGACCTAGATCCCATTTTTCCCTAAGTATATAGATGATATTAATCTATGGATGTCAGAGAACTTTTTCTTTTTCGTTGGTGCTCAGAAAGAGAAATTTCAACTCATGTCAGTTCTCTGTCTGGAGAGCAAAAGTAAAACCAGAAATCTGGGTGTAATCGAAATTTTACGAGCCATATCAGTCATCTCACGAGATCAGCTTTTCTACCATCTAAAAAACATTTCAAAACTAAGGGGCTTTCTATCAAAATCAGACTGAAAAATGAATTCATGCATTTATGACAAAAAGACTAGACTACTGTAATGGTCTATACACTGGCCTCTCAAAATCAGGTATGCGGCGACTACAGTTAATTAAAAATGTGGCTGCACACATTCCCATCAGAACTAAAAAGTCTGAAAACATTACACTTACACCTACCCTAACCCTAACCCTCTTAGATCTCTGCATAGTTTCCCTGTAAAAACTAAAATCAATTTTAAGATTTTGTATTATTTTGTATTGTTTTGTATACTAAATACCCTTGCACCTTGGTGTGTAAAAGACATGCTCATTAGATGCAAACCAGCAAGAACTCTCAGGTCCACAAGCAGTGGTCTTTTAACCATCCGCCATACATACATACATACATATTTGTGTCTATGCCTGAGGATCTGAGAGACCCCCACACCACACTTTTAAAAGCAGGTTAAAAACCTTCCCTTTCACCACAGTCTATGACTAAGTTCTCAGTGTGTGTGTATGAAATGTGCTATATGAATAAAGTTTGACTTGACTTGACTGATTGGAGGTATCAAAATCTGTACTTTGTGCAGCATCAGCAGTAATGCAAGCATTGTACCAGACTGGCACTGTGAAGGGGGAACTGAAGGTTAAGCTCTCTATTTGCCAGTTGATTTATGTGCCAACCCTTACCTATGGTCATGAAATCTGGTGACCGTCTAGTCACCGTCAGAATGAGATTGTGGATACAAGGGCCGAAATGAGTTTCCTTCACAGGGTGGCTGGGCCCACGCTCGGGGACAGGGTGCAGAGGACAAATGTCTTGGAGTAGAACCACTGCTTCTTCACATTAAAAAGGAGCCAGTTGTGGTGGTTCAGCAATGGATCAGGATGCCTCCTGGAAGATTCCTTGTGATCATTACAACGGAGAGGAGACCTCAGAGCAGACCCAGAACACACTGGAGGGATTATATAGCTCATATTGCCTGGGAACACCTCAGGATCCCCTAGAAGAAGCTGGAGGACGTGGCTAGGGCGAAGGAGACCTGGCCTACCTTGGTCTGCCTGCTGTCCTCACAATCTGGATAAGGTAAATGAACGATAACAACAACGTTGGATGATAAATGTTTGCCAATGCAATGCAGTTCTGAGCTGAAGTTTGCAAGGTTGCATCAACAACAAATAGTTGTTGTTAGCTTACAGTACATAGCTCAATCACAGGTTGCATACCTGATCCAACAAATATAATGCCAGGAGCTCCCTCTCATATGCTGCACCAATGTTCACTCAGGTTTTGTAGACACAAAAACCAAAAACCATGTGCAGAGTACATGGTGGGTTGTTGCTTTCCCAGCAAATACAGCCGAGGCAGCCTGCCTGTTTAGAAAGGTTGAATCCTCAATCCTTGAATCCTTGGCCAATCACTGTATGAAGTGGCCATGAATGTTGGATTGTCAGCTTTGGAAAGTTACAGAAATTGTCGTACACAGCCCCCCAATTCTTACATTGGAAAGATGTGGGGGGAGGAGGTTTATAAAGCTATTTGACCATGTGACAAGCACTTCTGATGCAGTATGCTGGCACTGTAAGAGGTACTGATCAGGAACATTTGAAACTGCCCACTGATATAGTCATTTTGTGCAAAAAATCAGTAAATTGTGGGTATATGTATGGAGGGAGTGACCTAACCCTGTCAAGAATCTGATGGTCTGGCACAGTACTTTTGTAACTGTTGTCATGTACTAATGCCCACCACATTACTGTAACCATTGTAACTGCCTTTCTTATATCAATGTCTGTCTGTCAGTTACCTAACTGCCCTTTTTTTTTTTTT
>NTHP01000033.1:113359-153888 GCA_003416845.1 Oplegnathus fasciatus
AAAAAAAAAAAAAATCAGAAAAAATTCACTAAAATACACTTTTACGAAAAGGTCGACATGATGGTAAATGGACTGCATTTACATAGCGCTTTTCAATCTTAATGGACAAATCGCTTTATAATTTTGCTTCTCATTCACCCATTCACATATACACACTGATGGCAGTGGTTGCCATGCAAGGTGCTGGCCTGCCCATTCGGAGAAATTTGGGGTTCAGTGTCTTGCTCATAGACACTATGACACGTGGACAGGTGGAGCTGGGAATCCAACCCCCAACCCAGTATACAGGCAAACCAATACATCACTGGCCCCCTAAAGGTTCAAAGTCATAAGGAACTATTAGCATGCCTTCCTCACCTCTCTGCAGTCTCTCGGCTAAGTCAACAAAGTTACAACATGCGTTTTGGTAATATACTGTATCTTGTAGTGCAAGTAGGTGCTTTGTAAAATGGAATTTGATTGGATGTAAAAGTTGAGCTTGTTAGTCCTTTACCAAGAATCCTATTCAGACAGAATATAAAGAACTGTTGAGATCACCAATTGTTTCATGCCTAGTGACACAGAATGGCAGTCCCATTTTTCCAGCTAAATTGCCAAACAGGTGGAGATGAGTGCAGGGAAAAAGGAGGGAAAGTGCTGAGGTGGGAGGAGGTGGAGCAGAGGCCAGGGAGGGAGCTGTCAATGAAGATGGGTGGGGGTTACAAGGTACAAGCCCCTTTAACACTCTTACTTGTCATCTTAATTGCTTTAACTGTCAAAGTTACAGACCAATTAGACATGGCTCTTTATCGGCTTGGCCCGGAAGGAGACGGGGGAGAGGCACTTCATATTCAAATCATCCATTCAAATATTTAAAATCAAACATGGCGACAATGACATTAATTATCTGAAATAACAGCTATCTGGAGTGAAACAAATGATTAGAGTTGTCAATTAGTGGAGTGAGAATTGGTATGTGTGGGGTCGAAAAATAGGTTTGCCATTAAAAGTCAAAGAACGGAAGGTGAAACCTTTTTTCAGGTATCAGAACATTCCTTTTTAAATATTCAAAAAGAGGTGTGCTAAAAGCACAAGGTGCATCATCATGTCAGGTCCTGTTTCAGATAGTTTTCACATTTCAGACATTCTTTCAAACTGCTGAACCCAATACAATATCCTCACCAAGATCTACACTTTCAAGTTTATTCAGCTGCACATCACTACCATAAAAATATGTAATACAGAAAAATGCAGACAAATACAACATGACCAGTAACTTTCAGTTGCTAAAATCGGTATTACCTTAAAATCTAAAATTACACAACCTTATGGATAACTGGAACTCAGACCTTTGAAATAGACCAGGACGAAATCTGTATGAGATGTCATGTGAAAAAATGTAGATATTTCAGTTGTTTTATTTTCAATAGTTTTCAGTCAGATTTTAGAGCTCGCCACAGCACAGAGACAGCCCTTGTGAAGGTCTCTAACGACCTGCAGTTAACAGCTGACAGAGGTGACTGCTCAGTGCTAGTGCTTTTATTCTTGAGTGCTCCTTTCGACACAAGTGATCAATCTGTTCTCCTGCACCGTCTAGAAACTTGGGTTGGTCTAAAGAGAACAGCTCTACACCTGCTACATTCTTACCTTTCCAATAGAATATTCTCCGTTGTTATAGAAAATGCCTGTTCTTCTGTTTGTCATTGTAATTGCAGGGTTCCTCAGAAGTCCATTCTTGGGCCACTGTTATTTTTAATAAACATGCTTCCTCTCTGCCCGATCATTCAAAACCACGGTGTGTCCCGCTGTTGTTATGTGGATGACACCCTCTCCACTCCAGTGACTCCAGCAGTTCAGATAATCTGCTTGCCTGCCTCAACGATGTCAAATGTTGGATGTTGCTCTTTACAATTTAACAACGATAAATCTGAGATCATAGCCATTGGTGCAACAAACTACCAGCCTGGTTCACGCCAAGCTTGGTTCCCTTACTAAAAATATGAAGCAAACTGCTAGAAATCTTGGCATAATAGTTGATAGAGATCTCTGTTTTGATGCTCAAGTGAAGAATGTGGTTCAGTAGTGCTTCTTTAGGCTCCAAATCAGATCTTTTTTGTCTCCTTACGATTTACCTAAGGTTATACATGCTTACATATTTTTTTCGCCTGGACTACTGTAATGCACTTTATGCTGGTATCAGTCGGAGC
Source organism: Oplegnathus fasciatus (assembly GCA_003416845.1). Taxonomy (NCBI): domain Eukaryota; kingdom Metazoa; phylum Chordata; class Actinopteri; order Centrarchiformes; family Oplegnathidae; genus Oplegnathus; species Oplegnathus fasciatus. The sequence goes on from NTHP01000033.1 coordinate 115,546, forward strand.
TCCCTTTGCTGACTCCAACAGGTATAGAACACTGCTGCCCGAATTTTAAATGTACCAAAAAATATGAACACGACTCCCGTGTTAGCCGACTTACACTACCCGTTTCATTGATTTTAAAATTCTACTGATCACTTTTAAAACGTTAAATGGCCTTGCTCCAAATTATATCAAGGATTTATTGACCCCCTATGTGCCTGGGCATTCCCTTAGATCAGTGGTTGCGGCTCTGCTGGTTGTTCCTAGATCCTGGCTTGTGACCAAAGGTGACTGGGCGTTCCTCCCAGAGTGTGGAAGACTCTGCCTATTGAGATCAGACAGGCTACATCATTAGCGTCTTTTAAATCCCTTGTTAAAACTTTCTTTTATAGGAAAGTGTTCATGAATATTTAATATGTTGCGTTTTATCATCCCACTCTTGCTGTTTTTCTTTTTATCGTACTATATTTTATCCTCCGGTGTTTTTATGTTTTCATGATCCCTCTGTTGTTTTCATTGTTATTTTGGATTTTAGCAGCTGTATTTTCTATACGATGTTCTTTGTAACCATTAAGAAAAGTGCTATATAAATAAAGTTTATTATTATTATGAAACTTTAAGGAGCTGTTAAAGAAAGCAGCATTGTATGCAGGAGTCTGTGAAAAAAAACAGTGCTGCTTCTTAACAAAAAATATTACTGAAACAGAGAGAAAAACCCTGGCAAGTTTAACAAAAACTACTTAAAGCTGAAATGAAAAAAAAAAAATCCAACACTTAAAACCTCACAGCAGGCTGCCACCTGCTCTCCTAATACTTCTAAAGGTATGGTTGTCACAACGTCAAACTGATTCTAGTGCCATATTTTCTATCTCCTCCCTGCCTTGGCCATACATTAACTCTCCTGTTATTTCAAATCCTGGCACTCCATTCTGCCCTGTGTTCCCGCCTTTCCCCATCACCTGACCTTCTCCGCCTACCTGCACACCTGTTTCCACTTCCTCATTAAGCCTTGCAGTATATACGGTATATACCGGGCCATTTCCATTCATTCTCCTGTCTAATGTGTTTGCTGCTTAGCGGTCCAGCCTTCATCACTGCCTGCATGACCCCTGCCTGCTTTATGGACTTCTCCTTTGCCTGATCCCCACTGGATAAGTTTGCCTTTTCTTCCTCATGTTCATTGACCTTTGCCTGTTTTGGACTACGAGTAAAACTGAACTTTTAACTTTGCCTGCCTGGTCTGAGTTGTGCTTTTGCGTTCAAACCTGGTTATACTGAGCCGTTTTTTTCTATTAGCCAACTGAGTACATTCACTTGATCAAAGTTGAGCATATATATATGCATTGAGCATAGATATATACTGGATATATATGAGAGAGAGAGGAATATCAGCTGTCCAAGCTGCGACGTGGGACAAAGTGCATTCAAAAATACTCGAGAGTAGCCCACTGAAGAAAGGGCACTCCTTCCCCCTACAGAGCAACTTCTCCCCTGTCCATCTGAACCACCAGGTGAAACTTTACTTTTCTATGTGCTTGGGGTTGATGTTCTAGATTACTAAAAGTAATTAAGAAGTGTTAGGTCGTAAGTAGGAACTCCCATTGATGATATGGAATTGTATCTCACTCATGCTTCCCAACAACCTCTCAGCTGCTGAACAGTGCATTAAGGTGATTCCACTGGTTAGTAATAAAGTTTTCATCTACTTAGTGGTCTTCTGTGTGTCATCTGGTATAGGATGGTCCTCATTCATTCAAGTGTTCATCGCTGTATTTGTTGCATTTATTCATGGTTGCGTTCATTCAATCATTTGCATGTTTAGTAGTTATTAGTTGTGTGTGAAGTTTAATAAACCCTTCATTTATAAAGAACTTTTACATTATTGTGGTGTACCTCAGTCAAGAACTTTGTAGCAACCTTCAGATTGAGACTAAATGAATGAATTGGCTATTGGTTTCCCTTTTTCAAGGGTGGTTCCTCGAAGTGAATTTCATCTTTTGCACCATTATTAATCATCATTACATATTTTGGTACCCTTTAAGCCATTCTTGCTACACACGTTGCAATTTTTTGATCACTGTTGAGCTACCATCATTAAAATTCAACACTTTTATCCTGAGGGAAATTGTTATGTAGCAGTTGCAGTGCAAAGTAAGAGTGCAATTATATAGAGTGCAAATATAAAATATCAATTAGGTGCCATTCCAAAATGTACACAATGCCCAAAATACAAACAGGTTAATGGTAAGGATCATAGGCATGAGTGGCATATAGCTGTGAGTACAATATTAAATCGAACATGCAAGTTCATACGGTTCATTCAAAATGTTGAATGATTATGTCCGATTATTGCACATTGTGACCCGTAATGTCCTGTAGGTCAGACAGTTGTAATGATTGTAATCCATGGAGAGACAGTAATCCAGAGCGAAAGAGAGATTAAACGAACAGAGCAGAGCAGAACAGATCTGAAATGGAAGCTGGAGCCACCTCAGCACCCCAATGCAGGGAAGTCATTGCAGAGTACAGTCAGAGAAATGCATCCAGTAAAAGACTGTCATTTATCTAAACATCTTCAAGTCCTCTATTGTGTGAACTGCATCTGAAATCCCATTGCAGTGTGGGATGTCTCTGGCTGGACAGTACATCAGTCAATGAGGGCTGCAGTAGTCCCTGTCTGAGGAGGACAGCCAAAGCTCTCAGAAAGACAACACAAGGCAACAGTAGTCATGTTGTCCACCATGAATGATGCAGGTGTCTTCTGGCCAAAATGCACAGGTGAACATGCATTATTCCCCCATGTCTAATCAAAATCCTGTAAGTAGGGACTAAGACACAACATTCCCAGTTCGACTCTGGTTGGGGACCTTTGCTGCATCTCTCTCCCAACCACACACAGGACCTATATACATCAGCGATGCAAACAGGCAAGGGGTAAAAAAGGTGAGAACATTGTGTGGATAGAGAAAACCTCCCACAACTAGGAGGGTCCGGGGGAAAATTTTGAAAGATATTCGCTTTATGTGCTAATTTCTAGTTTTAAGTATATTTGATAAATATAAGAGTCACTGCATAGCTACTTCAGAGTAACCAGTAATTACAACTAATAGCTAGCCATGCTGGGTTAGGTATATTGTGTGTGTGTGTGTGTGTGTGTGTGTGTGCGCGCGGTTTTTATTCTCTCCCTCTTGTGACCTTTCCTTTGCTTCTGACAGTCAATTTCACCAGGCGACTGGTCTTATGTGTTATCGGTAGAGAAGCAGATAGACGGTTGTTACGTGCGGCTTGCGAACAGAAGCTCTGGCCCGTGTGGATTCTGAGACGTCAGTCAACTCATTCCCGCTTCCTATATTATCACTGGTCAAGTTGACAGCTGACCGTGGTTCACCACTGGCAAAAACGAACCTCAGGCCACAGGGAACCTCCCGGTGCTCAGATCTACACATGTCTTGTAGGCGACCTATTCTGATCTCAAAACGGCGAATTTCGCTGAAAGGTGAGGACTGTGCAATGTGGAGAGATGTCGGAGCCGCATAGCACAGCACCCCCGGCAGTTAGGTGCCACCTCAGTAGTGCCCAGGAGGTGAACTGGCATCTCTACAGCTACCAGTCCACCCCCATGTGACTGTTCCATGCTGGACACAAACTGGTCATCCCCCGGTCCCCAAGTCCCTAAAGACTGAGCTACTACCACCTAAATAACTAACCATGCGTTGTTTTTTTTAAAATTTGTAATAACATCTCTTGCCTTGCCGTCCTATGGAAAACCATTTACATCGTTGGCACAATGGCTTGAGTGGTTAGATGGATCGAGTCATGTGAGCGTCCCCCAAAAACAGTGAGGCCTCAATATTGCACAAACACCTTAAGAAATTAAAGCAGTGCTTTATCCTCAAGAAATTCTGTCTTCATGGTTACAACAGACAGCCCCCAATGAGAGATGGATAGATTGGTGGACAGGAAGGAAAGCAAGATATTGTATGTAGGGTTTTGTATGGGCCTTGAATGTAGGGTTTGACTGATGTTGAACTTTGAAAGCCAGCAGATACTGGTTCAGTGAGAAAAAAAATCAGACAGTTTATGACAAATACAGTTGACCTTGGTGGAAAGACTCTGTTTAAAGCAGGTTTCCTGCCAAATCAGATGCCATTTCATATTGGGAAGGACAAAAACAGAAACCCCAGAGAGTGAATGGAGCCAGTTTCAACACTGTTCAGTGTTACGTGTAAGAACAAACTATATAATATATGCTTGGTGTATCACGCAAAAAATAATAGCTATCCAATGCACCATGCTTTCAATGTTAGTTAACAGCAGCAATTACTGTAAATTGTTAGTATTTTAAACTGAAAAACACGGGTCAAGACTGTAATGGTTGGTTATGCAAAATACATGACAGTGGCCAGTGCGTAGAAGTTACTCGCAATAGAGTAGGGATGTGGGCAAAGTTATTTTAGGCCTCCCGGGGTTCCACAATTAAGTCTTGTTCATTTTGTGCATAGACAGTGTTGGGTGACGGATAGTTGGAGCACTCAAACTGTTTTGGATTAGAATCGTAGACTACATTCTTTAAGTTCAGACATACTGTCGCAGCCTTTCCTCCAAAAAACAGGAGATGAAGTTGTCAAGAATGAATAGAAACAAGAGGTTTCTTAAGAGGGAGGAAAATAATTCCTGACAGCTCCAACTACACACCACCAAAAGAATTGAATGGAGAGCAGCAACTTAGACCTTTGGCACTACAGTGGAAATGGGCACATTAATTAATTACACATGCTTAAACCTAGACATATATTTTCAAAAAGCTTAGGCAAAAAACACACCTGGATGTTATAAGCACACACACCTGGACCAGAAACACAATGTTTGAGAGCTCTTGACTTTAACAATCTCTTGTAAGCTGCTTATCCATCAGGGATAAAGGCAGCTGGACACACACACAAAAGTCAGTGAGTGGTGTGTAGTCAAAGGAAACGCATAAACTAAGAAAAATACAAACTCTCATAGAGCTGCATTTTAGTGTCACAAAAAGAACCTGAAAACTTAAACCACTTTGCAGAACCTCAGTAAAGAGATCTGGGGCCAAAGGCCATTTGCAATCCTCCAAGTATCTTAGCAACCTCATGCCACATTCACATCACTTCAGAATAAACAGGGCAAACTATTTGGAAAAGCACAAAACACGATTTACATGCATGCACCTTGATCTTTGAATTAGTTTTGCTGTATCCCTCGAGGTTATTTACTCTCATTCAATTCTAAATGGCATACAACACAATTCTGAAGACTTCTACTTTGGTCAGTAAATGCAATCCATCACTGAGGATAAGAGGTCAGCATTTGTGTTTCAGCTCTGATTAAACAGGATTGGGCATCTTGCTTTTGCTTGCTTCTCATAAACAGCAAGCAGAAGCCAGAAGTAAGTTCTACTGCACACATGATTTTTAAGTTCTGTTACGAACGGCTGAAGAGCAAGCAACCGCCAGGTTAAACTGCAGCTGATGTAAAATCAACTATCAGGCTTTTCTGATCCAGTACAATAAACGCTGGGTGGAGTTTACACTGGCTGAGCCTCTGTGTGAGCTCTGGCTTTGGGATGGTGAGGCAGAGAGTGGACAGGGTCTGGCCCATCTTCCCCTCTCTTTCCCCATCCACTCTAAAGACTAAAGGTGTTTTCAGACAGACAGCGAAGCAAATTTTCACCATGACGCCATTCACATGAATTTGACTGCTGGACCGTTTGTACAGTCCTTGATTATTCATTCCAAATAGCAAATGTACCAGCTGTACAGACGTTAGCTGTAAGTTAGGAAGGACAGAAAGAAGAGTTTGCGGTGTACTTTCTAGCTGTCATTCCCTTTCAGTCGCTCTTTTTTTCCTCTCGTATCTGTATGTTTACAAGGCACATTCATAAAGCCCTGGAAACATTTCTGAATGGCTCTTTTTCACAGTATTTTGATTATGGCATTTAGTTGAATGTTTTTTTATCAAGAGCTTTATTTTATTGGTGTTTATGTTTTGGTAATCAGTGTTGGTAGATTAGGATGGAAGCGCTATAATTTCCATGTTTTTATGGATGACTAAATTGAACCTCGAACTCGGTTTGCGCCGCCCTTGGTGTGTCTTTCCATTGACTTTGTTTTCATCTGAAATGTTCCTTGCATCCTGTCTGAACACACCTTAAGAGTCTATAGCCATGCTAGTGGCAGTGAGGCAGGTATGTTTACCATTGTCACTGTCATTGTGTAGTGTGCAAACATTTGCTTATTAACACTACACACTAACTACAGTTGTGGCTGATAGGAATGATATTAGTTTTGCAGGTATTCTGTCATAAAAAAAAGTATTGGACAAATTAACATTTTGACCTGATCATGGCGCTAAATAAAAAGTCAGAGGATCACCAAAGTGATTTAAATTGTAAATTCAGTTAAAGGTGTAGTCTACGATTCTGGAGAAAGCTTGTTGATATTTGAACTCAACAGCCAAACAAATACATCCCTCCCTTCAGTGCTCCAAACTTGCGCTAGTAACTCACAGCATTAGTTTGTCCTGTGCATGAGTTGTGACATATTATACCAAAGTGTTTAGTGGAAATGCGGCTGACGCATCGGTATTTGACAACTTTGGTTGGTGACTCTACCCGAGCCACTCTGGTTTGCAGAGCCAGGGCTGTGTATGAACACCGGACTTTTTTTTCAGTGCACACACAGAGCGGAAAGCTAGCGGACTGTGAGGAGATAATTGCTGAATTTGACAAAAACTGTTTTGGATTAGAATCGTAGACTACATCTTTGAAGTTGTCAAGACATTGTACTCCAAAAGCAAAGTAAAAATGTCCACCTACTGGTGGTACTGGAGGAAAAGTCTTAGGAAGTAAATAATAGCTATATGAACAATTGAATACCTACTTTTCAAATTGAATCACTACTGAATTCTTAATGTTGAAATTTAAATTTGTAATTCTGAAATACTTTACTTTCATCTATCTGTCTGAAATAATGTGGTCTGAATTCTCCTCTTTATAACTTTTCAGTACTTCATTTCAAGTTGTGCAAAATCAAAACCTTTATTTCCAGTATATATGTTTTAGGGTTTACAAATTCAGATAGAAAATTGAAGTACTCAAAGTTTTCAAAAACTATATTCAGATATATTAAATTTATTTGGATCTAAAAAGTCAAGTTGAGTAAAAAAAAAAAAAAATTGTTCAGATTGGCTTGGTCAAATTCAGACACTAAAATTCCAGATATGAAATTCAGACCTGAACATCTGGGATACCATGGATAATTAATATAGCCTGAATGGTATGAATAAAAGTCAGCTGATTACCAAACTGAAAGTACAGTACAATATGTTTCAGCTCACACCTCTACCTGAAACATGATTTTGTAGTAGATAAGGGAGTTTGGACTCGAGACTTTGAAGACCTGTTCCCTGTTCCAAAACAGAGGCTGTGTTCCAATATCCATACTACCACACTATTTAGTATGTCAAAAGGTTTAGTATGTCCCAATACATAGTATGTCAAATGCAGTATGCCAAAAATACCAGGATGTCCCACTGCATCCAGTCGCATTTTGCAGTATGCAAGCCAGCATGCTTTTCTGGCTGTTCTGACCCACAATCCTTTGTACAGCAGAGGATACATCACATCAACTGAGCTGCCGAGCGAGTAAACAAGTGAGTAAACAAACAGATGACAGCTGACAGAAACCGCAATGATGGATGACATTCAAGTTTAAGTACTACTGTACATATTTTTAGCGACTCGTGTATAATTAATACATTTATATACTATTGGTGCATGAAGCTAAGTGGATAAATGAGTGCACATGTCAACCTACATTTGAAGGAAAATTAACGTTAACTTAGAATGCGTTGTAGGCAGCTAGCTTAACTTTACCTCAGTATCTAACTAGCTATGTAGTTTACTTAAGTTACCCCTCATACTCTTCTGGAGAACCTTGACAGCAATGTCATTTTTAATGTTAGGGTCTGATGAACACACTAAAACCTTGATAAGGTGGAGGACTGAAAAGCGAGACTTTTTCATGGGAAAGAGGAACACTGCTGTTAAAGGTTTTGAGTGAGTATGTGATAAAAGGAGCATTTGTCATTGCTGGGCATGTTGGCTAATTGTTGGGTTCCCTGTCCCTTTAGGAAGTTTGCGGCAGATAATGGGCTGATGGGCAAAGTGCAACCAGCCTGGGTAAAAATGAAGTGGGAGAACCTAAAGCAGAAATACAAGGTCAGTTACAGGAGTTCTGTGTGCTTCTGAGAACTTCTCTTGTTAACTAATTTGCAGGATCTGAAGTGTCCTAGGTCAGGGGTCAGCACAGAGGTCCTCGATCTGGTCTGGTTGAGGAAACTGGACAGTCGTCTTCAGGAGCCCAAGTACTGCCTGGCTGACTTTATTTATTATCCTGTGGACTGTAGTCTTAGGGATGTCAAAAGCCCTTGAGACAAGTCTGTAAGAAGCTGTATGGGCAAGCCAGTATAGGAATACAAGGACTTGAAGGTCTTTTTCCCATCCATGATCAGGTTCATGTGTAACAGCACCTGTAAGTCCTGCTATGGACTCTCTTGCCAGGCGAAGCTCTGGGCGGAGGTTGGACACACCATCAAAATAGAGCTGCAGGATGGGCACGTTCGGGTTCAAATGGCAATATGTTGTAGGGTGGACACGCTATGAATATGAAAAACACAGGGATCCAATGTTATGCAAAAGCCTCATTTTGAATTCCTGTAAAATCCTATTTTGCCTGTTAGCTGTTTTATATTGGTACAACCGTTTTATATTTCACAGCTGTTCTCAATCCTGCCAACACTGTGGTGGTGCTAGAGCAGCTACACTTCATACATGGTTTATTTACAGTTTGAGATATAAAGACACCACATATTAGGACTGCAATGATCTGATTATACACTGTCACATATAAAGTTTTGCAAAAATGTATACAGTTACACAACAGAATTGGCAAGTATGTTAAATGTATAAGTTAAATGTAAGGCTGTCTCATGTGCAGATGGAACATAGTGCCAGCAGCTGCATCTCTGCATAAAAATATATTCATCGACAAAAAAACAAAACAAAAAAAAAAAACATCTGCCAGCAACAGAGAGCTGTGTGTGAAAGGGGGTAACATGCTTAATGGTGACCACTCGAATAGATAGTAATAACAGGAATAGGAATTGTTTAAGTAAACAAAATAAAATAAAAAATAAAATAACCAGTAACAACAAAAGGACATAACTATGAAAATAACAAATGACAGAGAAATGCATATGTAATTTTACTGTCATGAATAACGTTAAGTTTTACTTCAAATTTCGCGCTACAGACTCCGATGGATGTATGAGCAAGAGGGTCAAAGTTCAAGGCGCAATGTTATGACGAAGTAGTATGTCCCAATTGGTCCCAATAGTGTGCATACTGCATGCAATAGTATGTACTTAGTAAGGGCTGCTGCAGTACGTACTACAAGTAAAAAGAAAAAATATGCAATTCAGAACGCAGCCAAAGCAATACAATTATGCTAAAAATATGTTTGTACAATTAAGTGGAAAAGGAAACTTAGTCTCATAGAATTTTAGGTGTAAAATGCCTGTAAATTCCTTCACATTCCAACACATCAATAGATACAATAAATGCCTAACAAATAATGTTGTATTTTCCTTCTTCCATTTCCATTTGTTCCTGGTTTCATATGACAATCTATAAATCCTCCTGCTTCCCTCACTCATTTTCATCTATCCTTTTCGCTCTTCCTCCCTGTATCTGAAGAGTGGGGTCACCTCACCCCAATGAAGACACTCGCCCAGGGTTAGAACATCATTTAAGGATTTACCACTTTAGATCCCACCACATATTGGTGTTATTGCCTGGATTTATGCTCTTGCACTTCCCATTTGGGTGAATAGTTTACTGGGGATTGGATTTGAATATCCCTGCTATGATTTGCGCTAGCAAAGGTGGCAGAGTGGAGCTCACCTTGTTAACTCAGGCAATTAAAGTCCTGTCATACACACATGTCCAGGCTATTATGGAAGCCGTGGAGGAAATACAAATGAGCAAGAAAAAAAAAATCCTCAGTGTTGATGGTAGCAAAGTATTTACTAGGCTCTGAATTGATAAGACATACTGTAGACACACTGCCATTATAGTAGATTAGTCGTTATGAAAAAAGGAATACAATAAAATGTATTCCGTGTAATCATATTTAGAATTTAGCAGAAATATTATTCCTTTAATATTAGTCATGGCTGTATATTTCACTCATACCGTTGACAAGACACTGCATCAAGATTAATGACCCCCCTCACTGTTATTTTATATCGGTGTGTACAGTATATCATCCATATCTGCATTTTCTTCCTGGTACATTCTTAACAGGGAATTGTAATCAAGCTCTTGACAGGACTTATTTTGTCAAACCTTTGTCCTGTTTATTTAAATCTCTACATGTTTAGAGCTGTGTCGAGCATTTTATTTACATCTCAATCTCGCCAGGTGAACAATTTTTTAATACTTCGACTTTTGTAGTTGCTGACATTTCTTGAAGTTGTTGATGAGCCATTTGCTTCGAGCCAGTCTCTTCAGTCTTGACGGTTCAGAGAGGTTCTGCAGATTGAAGGCTAATGCATTTCAATGTTTAACTATTATCTTGCTACGCTGGCAGTGTGGGATCTAGGGATGGGAATGTCAGTCGGTCGACACTACTTTGGTCCAGGCTCAACTGTTGGATGGAGTGACATGAAATTTCATGGTCCTCAGAGGATAAATCCTCGACTTTGATGATTCCTTGACTTTTCCTTCAGTACCACTATCAGGTCAGTTTCTCACAATATCACAACATCTTGACGGATTGTCATTGTCACATTTGCATGCCAATGAATCTGCATGACTTGGTGATCCCCAGACTTTTCCTCTAACACCACCATGAGATTTGTGGTTTTAAATTGAACAACAGCTAATGGATAGATTTCCATCGAATTAGGCTCAGACATTCATGTTCCCCTGTGATTATATCCTAATAAATCTGGTTCTCTCTTAATTTTCAATTTTGCATTATCATCAGGTCAAACTTTAAACACATATTATGCAACATGCACTTTTCATGGGTTTTCAACATAAATGTGTTCCCTGTGTGTCTACCCAGAAAGCACTCATACGTCGCTGCGATGTGTTGGCGATGTAATCAAAATCTGTTGGGAAGATGTAGTATTTGGATCGTTTGCTCAGTGACCCATTGTTGCCGAGATGTTGCTGCTCAATGTTTCAAGGACATCAAGCCACTCTCTCCGCGACTTAAATAAGCAACAGCAGGCTGATTTTTATAAATCATCCCGACATCTGTTATACCTCCTGCAGAATGACGAGTACGACCCTTATCCGATGCCAGCCCATGAAACAACACTGGTGGTCACAGTCCGTTTATAGGCACATGAAATTACTCGAAATAACTTTACTTAAAAAAGATATAACAAGTAGGATTTTCCTTTAAAAAATGATGTATAAACTCATACAAAAATAATCCCTGTCAATCATCACTTGTGAACCACTAGAAGTGTGTGGCGGTGTCTGTATCTGCAGAGACCCTGCCCTCTGCCTGGATTTTCTTATTTTGCTGTGCTCAGGGTGTTTCTGGACGTCAACCTTTGGGCAGTGGTGTGTAGCCCCCAGCCAATAACAGCGCGCAGGGTGTGAGGTGCAAGACTCTACAAAAACATAGCAGCCAGTAGCCAGATTGTAAGCACCTGGGACCACCAGAAGCCAGTGCGCTTTGAGCCGGGGAGGAGGGGCCAACTTTGAATGTTGCCTTTACAAACAGCAACGGATAAATCCTACTTGTTATGCCTTTAATAATTGATACTTAGATAATAAGTTCGATAATTCATGATACAATTATTTATCTAAGATCATGTAGATTTTTAGATAATTAGTCTACTGTGGTAGGCTACTTCTCTCAACATGTCCACCAAGCTGTCAGAGCTATTCCTTCTGAATTATGTACCATTACAAAAAATCACTGAAGAAGATCTCTCCTGTTGGAACAACTCTCCCATCTCACTAATTGGAAGAATTGCAGCAATAAAAATACCATACTACTCAAAATAAACTTTTCTTTGACCACGGTTCAACCTACATCACATTGGTTTAACACCTTAGATTCCATCACAACTAAATTTTACTGGAAACATAAGAAACCACGAATCAAATTATCCACTCTGCAGAAACCGAGAGACCGTGGAGGCCTAGCCTCCCCAAATTTTAGACTCCACCACCTAGCAAATCATCTTCAGTACCTATATGGTTGCAAGAGACTCATCATAGCATCCCTGGCTGGATATAGAACAATAAGATTGTCAAGAACTATCATTATCAGACCTCCCGTTCCTTACCCAGTCAATTAAAAAACATAACTGTTTCAAAAACCCATTCATACCAGTGACTTTGACAGCTTGGTGGAAATCCAACCAAATCACTTGACCACATCCTCAAATAAATATACCCCACTATGGCACAATCCGACTTTCAGATTAAATTTAAACCACTAGCATTCAATTCATGGAAAAGAGTAGGAATTACACATTTGGAACACTTATTTCATCACATCTCATATCCTACAGTAAGACAGACGTATGACATTGTAATAACAGCTTCCTGCAATGCTCACTGTTTAAAAGGAAAAATCAGCATATCAAACAACATTCTGCAACCACCACCACCACCGTTCAACCAACTCACAGCCACTCAGAAAAAAACACTTCTCAAAAAAAAGAGACAGTGTCCCACAACCGGGCCAAGACTGGGAAAAGGATCTAGCTATTACCATTGATTTTAACTCCTGGATGCACATCTGCAATAACATTTTCTCAATGTCCCATAACTCCAAACTGCAACTTATTCGATAAAATAAAATTCTACACGGTCCACCTCACCCAATATAAACTACACAAAATGGGACTCACAGACAACAACACCTGTACACACTGCACATTAAACACTACAGATGATTACCTTTATGTTACCGGGCTCTGCCCACCCATTCAAACATTCTGGACGAAAATCACACATACAATATCGTCAACCATAGGTCGCAGCATTCCAGTCTCCCCACCTGTATGTCTGCTAGGAGATCTCTCATCAGTGGAACTGTCACTGAAATATGAACAACCCATACTGGTCGCTTTAAGAATTGCCAAAAAGACTATCCTACTAAGTTGGAAAGAAAGAAATAATCTTGACATCCCAGTGGCACTGTCTACTATCGAGTACATTTCTGCAGAAAAGCAAATAACATTAAACAAACAACCAAATACATTCATTTAACAGATGCTGGAACCCTCTTATCAATATCACATGCCTCAACCTCCCTCTACGTGACACCAGTGCCCCAACCCCCATCTCCAAGTACTTCAACTATAGAAAAGAATTTTTCAATTTTTTATTCTCCCCTCATTACTACCTATTTATTATTTATTCTTCAATGTATGTATTGTTATTGTCATTGCTATTATTATTATTATTATTATTATTATTATTATTATTATTTCTTTATCATTTTATATTTTTCTTGTCTCCCCCTACGCACACCATCATAAACATAAACACCCCCAAAACATTAATTTAAATCGCAGTAACCGCATGATGTCAGTGTCATTATTATAATTATGAACATTTCCTCCTTGTTAGTTTTGTTTGATATATGTACCATGTCAAGTTATGTACGTGACGCTGTTTTTTCTTTGTTTGTTTTGTTTTTTCTTCCTCTCATTCTTTGTCTGTCCTTGTGCATGTTATATCGTTTCTATCATTGTTGAATCTTTAAAGTCACGACATCGCCCTGAAGAGCCAGACATGCCCCGCAGTTCTAGACGCAGCAGTTCCAGACCCACCATTTTAGACGTACGTGAGTTTAAACGACAGATAAAAATGGTGGTACAAGTGTCACTGAAAAAACTCCACAACACATACAATCAAGTAATAATCATAACAATAAAGTACCTATAAGAGCCATGATGTGAATATTAGTTCATTTAAATTTTGTGAAAATGTATATGCATAATTCATAGTCATACGTACTGAATGTTGATATTGACGCCCCCTTTAGTATAGTGAGTGACGTCATGCGCAGTCGAGTCAGTCAGAGGGCTGCGTTAGGCATGGGAGCACATAGTTTTTCTACCGTGTGATATAATGTAATTGTAACCTTTTTGTTTTTCTTTCCAAGTAAACATTTTTTGTTAAACTGAATTACATCTCATGTCATTCGCGTCAGACTTAAGTTACTGTGCCTACAGCTCATTCGTGTCATATCCCATTCTGAAAGATACCTAGACGGAATGCCACTGCAGTATCCTTACATGTAATATTCATTTATGGCTTTCGTTTATCCACCAATAAACATGCATAGGCATAAACAACCATTGAATGCAACATAATTTTTGCAACTGATTTCCTAATCCACGCTCAAAACCATAAACTAAATTAAACCAAACTAATACTTGCTTCATCAGTCCTGCAACCCCCTGCCGCTAATTGAGGGAGACTGAACAACATTAACTAGTATTCAACGGCAGAAAAGAGGCAGGCAAGCAAAAAGGCTGAGTAATTAACTATAGGTACTGCACTACTGTGCACATAGACAGGGAGGGGACTGGCTGTTGGTTGTGGGTTCTTGTAGTGCAGTATGGTGATGGCTGATGACAGACAGGTGTGCAGCTTGGCACAGGTGAGTCTGATGACAGCAATCAGGGAGCCGGGAGAGTGAGAGGAGTGCCACGCCCACAACACAGACAAACAAACAAACAGAGAGATAGACACAGAGACAAACAGGAACACACAAGGAAGGGGGAAACACAAAGAAACGCAAGGGAAAATCCTCAGGCACAACCGTGGCCGTGACAAGTTCCCATTTGGGTGATGGTGGGATACTGTAGCATTTTGTCAGATTGAGATATTATTCTATATATTTTGGAAAGGAGTTTTTTGAGGAAAGGATGTTGATTAACTCTGAAGTTGAGGGAGGAAGACCTAGGTTGGTGGCCATAATGTTGAATTTTGTTTGGATGATGATTTAAATTGCAGATATTCAAAAAATTGCTTACTCCCAATACTGTACTTCTGGAAAAAGTAGGAGAATGAAACCAAGGTGTTATTATGGAAGATATGTTTGAGATGTGTGATGCCTATTTCAGTGTATGTGTGGAAATGAAGGGTTTTCTTGTTAATTAGAAAAGCAAGGTTGTTCCAAATGGGAGCAAATTTGGATGGTGTGATTTTTTTCCACCAGTCTGTCAGAGCAAATCTGAACATTTTGTTTCCCATTGTTGACAGTGGTTGATACTAATGTTGGGAAGCTGCTACCAGTCATATTTGAAACTTAAAATCTTTAAGGACCACTGTTGTACAGATGGTTGTGTTAAGTGTGAAAGTTCAGGACTGTCACTCAACAAGACCATCACCATTATTTCAAATTTGTTAGATTTTTATGACTTGATTCACAATCATTCTTGACATCCGACTGACTTCCCAGTTCACCTTTGTGCAGTTTTCCTATGCAATGAGGGATTCTTAACAACATTTGGGTGTACTCACTTTCTACTGTACCTTCAAATAAAGTGGTTTAGATAATCTGGATTAACTGTTGGCTTATTTACAATGTGTTTGATCATTTGTTATCCCGCATTATCCCAATTTGTGGCAGCAATGTCACTGTGTTCTTAGATCTCAGACCAAAACTTTGAAAATAAGACAGAAGCTGTAATAAACCAGGATCATTTCTTGTACAGTACACATGTTCTGAGTATGACTGTGTGAATCACTTGTGGCTTGAATACTGGCAAACAAGGTGTGTCAAGGATATGTCAGCAAATACTCCCTCAACTCATTTAGCAATATCTCTGAGGGCTGAGGATACAATGTTCTGTTCTTTATGATATTATGTAAGTGTCAAAATACAGTCCAATCAAATGACAATAATAACCACAGAAGTTTTAATGGGATTCAGAATAGTGTCACTTGAGAACATGCAGTGTGTGTGTGTGTGTGTGTGTGTGTATGTATGAGTGTCTGGGGGCCCATTCATGTGGAATCTCTTTTACCTCTGGGGTGTTCATGCACAAGTCCCAGTTCTATTAAAATGCTACTGCAGTCACTTTAATTTTCAGTTAAACATACTGAATCAATTTAACATGATGAGGTGGTAATAAAGGGAAAACAAGTGTATCTCTACTTTCAGATGAACTGAACAAAGGCCTTACACTGGCTTTGTTTCACAAGGCTGTGCATCTTTAAACGGCTACTATCAAGCCTGGAATGGACAGCAAGAGAAAAATCACTGAGCTCTATGCATCAGTATGTGTTTGATTAATAGACAATGATGAATAAATGTAATTTTAGCACCTCCCTTAGGGCTCAGTTGAGACTGTCCTCCCAAGAAGAATAACAGCATCAGTCGTTTGTTCAAATGCCTAAATATGTCCTATGCTTATGTTTAACTTACAATCCCATGGTCTTCATTAATAAATGGAGTTGTTGACTTAGCTGTTGCTCAGTTGTTTTGAGTGGAAAGAGGTCAAAGATCTTCGACCAGGAGTTGGAGTCAGTGGACGGCCCGAGAAAGATCAAGGAGGACATTCACATCTGACGGCAAAGACTATCCTTGAACTGAGACAGAGGTTACAATCTTCACCTGTACAACCACCTGTTACCAAGTGACCATAGTTCCATACTTAAGTTACCTGATGACTGCTGAGCCAACTCCAAGACAACTGAATAAAATCCATTCTCTGTGAGTTGTGGTTGAACGGCCCCAAAAAGCTTGTGAGCAGACCATAAGTGAAGATTATTTTGTCAAACTACTTTTGCTAATGTCAAGAATGATGGTGACAGAGCAGGAGAGAGTTATATAAAATATTATTATGAAGGTGATTTGTAATTATTTCAATGGCAGCAAGATTTAGGGAGATCTATTGGCATATCTGACATGCGGGGTGTCAGATTCAAGGAAAAGAGGCGACAAACTGGTTTGTAATCAAGGATTTAAAATTCACTCGTCACTCGTGCTGATTAACGGGGCTCAGCGGGCGGACATGCCAAATATGTGCAAAATGCACAGTAGGGCGCAGCTTCTAGAGATTATTTTTATAACATCTTAGTTCTGATAGTAAGTTAGTTAAAATCGTCTTAATATCAGCGTAGGAAAAACCAATCGTCGAGCGCAAATGAATCTTAAGGCCACTGTAGTTTCTCCTACATGCTTGAAAAGGGAGGGGTGAGGGCAGGGGTATTCATTTGGTTGCAATCTGCAACCTCACCGCTAGATGCCACTAAATCCTACACACTGGTCCTTTAATTGATGATAATTGTAATAAATTTAATTTACATTTTCAAGGGTAACTTTTTGTTTAGTTTTTTATAATGGAAAATCTACATATCATCTACAAATGTTTTTCATCAGTTTTCCCTGATGAGAGTAATGCTACTTCCTCCTGACTCCCCGCACACATGGCACAAAAATTAATCACTGATTCGGCTTCTCAAGACTTTCTCGTTTTTATTGGATCTAATGGTTGAAATTGTGATAATACTGTCCAATTTCAAAAGGAAAAGCATTAAATTAAGGAAATAATGATACCATTCATGGGACCTTAAAATTTAAGGTGCTAACAGGTACTAACACTTTGTACAGTGGACCGTTACCTGTAAGTCCATGTACGAGCACATATTGGTCTTCTTGTTGTCAGTGTTTAGGGTGAGAATTGAGAAGAAATTGTAGTTTATTTCTCTTGTGAATCCAAAAGTGCCCGTGCAAGATGTTATGTTACACTGTCATTTATTAAAATCAACAGACAACATAACAGAATCGGCAGCTTGTCGACAAAAAACATACTGTAGACTAAATCAGTTAGCCAACTGTGAGTCTTGATAGCTCCAAATAAATAGAAAGGCTGCCCTTTCTGCTGACTTGAGTCCTTCCTTCTCTTAATATCTGTGCACAGCCCTGACTCTTTTATACATTTCCACTCCCTTTCTCAGCACTTATTCTCATGCAGAGACACACAAACACACACACGCAGACACATGCTAGGCTTAATCCTGAGGAGCAGTAGCAGTGCACCAGGCAGTGTCTTCAGATGTGTCTTGATCAAGGCAGCAGCCTCGCTCTTTGATGTCTAACATGATTAGCTTTTAGGGAAAAGCTGGATCTTTCATAAAAGTATGTTGGCGCCCTCGGTGGGGGGCCGTTTAGGAAGGCATGACAATCAGTGCAGAGCGCAGAGGGAAGGGAGGGGGGCATCTGAATCAACCAAATTACTTCTGTAGCTTGGCTAGTCTACAAGGCCAGGGGAAGAGGATAATGTAAGGAAGAAAGAGGAATAAACAGGAACAAAAGGATAGGACAGCTGGATTAGACGTTCATATTCATTTCTATATTTGTCATATTCAACTTGATATAAAGTCAATGTCATATAATGGATATGAGGCCAATAGAGGCCAAGGATATAGTCCAATCTTGTTGACTCTTGAACATTGAGATTTAATGTACAAATATCTTGTTTTCAGTTTTGTACATTTGAACCACAGTTTTATTATAGCTTTATTTAATGCGGTGTCAAAGCAAATCCAGTTTTATTTCTAAAACTATTTAATATAATAACTTTGATCCCAATAGCTGATACCAAAAACATTGCGATTGTCATTTTAGCCGTACTGTAGGTGTATAGCTTTAGAGATCCTTTTAGTATTTATAAGAAAACAGTGATGTTAGTGCTAAGCCTTTTATTCAGTTATACTCTTGTGTGTTTTATGTTATATTACTATCAGTAAGTCTGTCTGAAATCGCAGCAGTTTAATTTTAATTTTGACACTCACATGCCCATATATACATTGCTACTGCTGTGGTTAAGATAGTTATTTCACAGCAAACATAAACCCCTTGAGCATCACCACTGGGTGTGGTCAGCAGTGTGCTCTGTTGCACCTGTAACCACACCCAAAAGTGATGTCACAAAGTACTCACCACAGCCTGGAGTGCACATCTACATCACCACAGCAAGGTGAGAAGTGAAACCACTGGAGGTCAGCAGAAACACAATTTCCAGCTGCTAAGTTGTTCTTCGAGGTTAGGCTGTGGTGGAAGAAGTATTCATATCCTTTATTTAAAGCAGCTGAATGGAACTTTTCATTTTGTATAGACTTTGATGGTCCCTGTGGACAAAGGCGGTAGTGTTTCACCTAACGTTAGGTTCCATGTTACCTCTGCAGAGGAAACTACTTCGCTGGGAGGAGAGCGGGCAGCAGCCCCAGAGATGGACCTTCAGTTAGCGGCTGAAGCAACTTGAATTCAGCCAGAGCAAACCCCAGTGCCATTTCGTCTGATGTCGCGGAAAAATCCGACCCGGTGGCAGGCATTAAGAATAACTATTAGAAACTAATAGAAATAGCCAATCTTCTCACTCTCTGGTCTCGTTTGCCTATGTAGGTCATATAGAGGCATCAGTTTTAAATTGAGACTGAAACTCCATAGAGTAATTTTAAGTAAAGGTAGCAATATAACTATGTAAAACTATTCCATTAAAAGTAAAAGTCCTGTTTGGAAAATTTAAAAGAACATAAGTATTATGCACAAAATGTATGTAAAGCATCAAAAGTAAAAAGTNNCTTGTCATACTGTTATTGATGCATAAGTCATTTTGAAAAGAACCTGACACTGACTGTTGGAATGGGGTGCAAACCATCTCCTGTATCAAAGTAACACGCTTTACTTTCCTAACATTTTCTCTTGTTACTGTAACAAAGTAATTTTTTGTGTACTTTTAGAGAATTTTTAGAGAGAAGATATTTTACTTGCATTTAAGTATTTTTTATCACAAGTATTGTACTGTGCGACATTTCAAGTCGCCTCCGTTACAGTAAAAACAAAATTCCCATGAAAAAGTCATGACCAGCTGTGAAAATGGAACAAAAGAAAAGTGTTAAATCAGCAGCTGCAGCAGAGAAGAAGCTGCTGGTGTGTCCGTGGCCACAGGAGGGCAGAGCTCCGTGTTCAGAGAGGTGACACTCTGCACTTAGCTGACACTCTGGAAAAGATACATGTTTTAAATGTATACATTCGCTGGCCGAGTGTCAGGAAATGTGGGGGTGTAGTCGCAACTGGGCCGGGCCTAGCAGTTTGTGATCAGGACAACAATGCAATATAATAGAAAATTCCGCAATCATGGGTTAAGGTTAGCATTACTGTACCGCAACAAAGGCAAAAAAAAAAACAAAAAAAAGAAAGGTAACACACACCTCAGTAAAGGTAAAAGTTCCAAATGATTAAAAATGAATCAGTGATTTAATGCACCACCTGGTGAACCAAATCAAACACATCCACGATGTTGCATGACCAACAGGTGCATACTAGGTCTGGCTAACATGCTAAATGCTAATATGCTCATGGTGGATCTTCCAGCGGTGACCTCTACATTTAGCTACTTAGGAACTTTTACCTATAGTGAGGTGTGCGTTACCTTTCTGCTGTTTTGACAGTCCCTCACAGTTGTGACTGTAGAGCGCTCTTTCTGCTCAAAATGTTGAGTTGAGTGGACTGGTTATATTACGCATGGGGAATGAACAAGCAGATAAGTTGAACGTAGAGCTGATTGTGGAGGACTTTGTGGTGCACAACACTTGTAGAATGCTGCTCAGACAGGCAGGTTCAACAACAAAGTCCCTGATGGATGAACTCATTCTGTGTGCTGCACATTGTGCAAAAACTGTCCATCACTATTTTTGGTTTAATATGTGTGTTTGTGGGCTGCTGTTGCTACTTTACAGTATATACAGTATATACTGTGTGTGTATATATACCGTATATCAAGTATATATTGTCTATATACTGTATCTCTGTATAGTGTCATTCTGGTTATTTCTAGTATGGCTACACTGAGTGAGGTGGTTGTATATAACTGATAATCAGTTGTGTGCACAGGCTTCAAATGTCAATAGAGAAATATTTTTTTCTTGGTTTGGACATATGGACGCAGTGGTGTGGTTCACACTTGGGAATGGTGTATTGTTGTTCCACTAGTGTATACATTGACATGTCGATGCACTTTATTTTGTAGCCTAAAGGTGCTCTTTGTTTTAATAGTCGTATCATATAACATTATTATCATCATACCCCTCTCCTTTTAAAGTGTAACACAGTAACACAGAGTACATTCTAACTGACTACTTATACTTTTACATAGTAGTACATTTTTACACAAGTAATTTTAATTTTACTTGAGTAAAATAGTCTAGTACTCTTTCCATCCCTGCCAACCATATACCCCAACGTCCTCTTTAAACAGCAACACACACTAGCATTGTATGACGTGTTTCATTGTGGGTGAATGCATGTTGACACATCAGGATACACAATTGTCCTATTTCCCAGTCGGTGAATTTAATATCGCCTTCGTTGGCATCGGCACATTATAGTTCATAAAGCCATGAGAGGTCCTTCTCAGGCAAACGTAAACATAAATCAATTTAGGGATCTGAACAATCTCGTTGTGTTTCTGGTAAGGAGTGTCTTAGTGTCTGAGGTTGTACACAGTCCCTTACAAATAAGTAAAATATTCCTACGAAAAGAAACATAATTTTAATATCGAAATCGGCCAACGAAAAACCAGACACATCTAAATCAGAGGAGAGAAGGAAGGACGATACTGGATGGAAAACAGACAGAAAAGAGGCAGAATGGAAATGATGGTGGAGAACAGAGGAGGAGGAAGACACGCGACGCTAATCCTGACTATCGGCCTTCGCAATTAGCCCATTGTAGCACTTCTCGTAATTTCGCCAAATAACAGGTGATGCTTCGTAAGGGGAATTCAATTAATTGCTTTTTTGATTATATTTGTGTCTCCCTCATGACGTATTTATCTCTGCTGCTGTTTCAATTTCTCCTGGAATTATGTTCATTTACATGCACCTCCTGCTAATCCGCCTGTATCTGTTTTAATGAAGCTAAGGAGATTAACAGATTCTCTCTCTCCATCTCTCGCTCTCTCACACACACATGTGCATATACACACTTGCTACTGGGAGTACTGGGTTAAGACTGATATATTGAGCCAATACTGGCCTTGTTAGTAATCAATCAGATGAACCAGCCAGTGTCATCCATCTCTGAAATAATAAATAAAATTGATTATATGATCGTATTGTCTTGTTTATTGTATAATGGATCAATGGCCTATGAGAAGACATTAAAGGGTCAGTTCACCCACATTACTAAAATACATATTCTCTCACTTACTTGTTCTGGTACAATAATATTAGCAGTAACGGTACAAAATCACATGATAATATATTTTTATTGACACATAACACAAATTAAAATATATTGCAGAATGTAATTTATATATTTATAGGGAAACTGTTCTCTACAGAAAACAGGTGATTTTAAAGGACTACAATCTCATGTCTTTGTGTTAAATACATAGTTGTAGCCAGGACGCAGTTAGCCTCGCTTAACATAAAGACTGTCTCTGTCCAAAGTTAAGAAATACTCTGACTAACACCTATTAAACTTACTGATTAACACTTGTATCCCAGACCCTGTTTAGACTCTGTTTTCAAATGCGTTTCGGTGATCCGAACTCAAGTGGAAAGCTGAGACACATCGGCGTTCACACCTGTGTCTATCATGGGTCTCTAGCTGACCACTTGTGTTCAGATTTCGTTACTGCCTACGACACTTCCACTAGCAGGTCAAAGGGCCCTGCGCACAGTTATAGCAGTACCCTCGTAAACGGCCCGGTTACAATATAAGTCATCTAGTTTTCTTTGGACTGAAAAAATGGTGATTAGGCATCTGGTTTCACTTGCACTCCAAACACGTACATCAGAGCTCCTCTCCATTTTTTGAGAGAGAAGATCCATGTGGCCAGGATCGCAGCCAGTGTTTAATCCCTCCACGTTTACCTCGGTGTTTCCTCCGATGTTGAGATGGAAGCAGAGATGGAAGCAGAGATGGTCTTGGAGAGTCCACAAAGCTGTGAGTTGACCATTTCCCTATACTGCTGAATGACTCGTAGTCATATGTTATCCTTGTCCAGTATTATTCACAAAAAGTACAGCTAATACTGGTAAAAATAAACGATTTATCAGAGCTAACAGAGAGGCGACTGGAGAGGTCCGCGCCTTCTAGTTGAGTGTCTTATGTCATCAAGACTTCTTCTCCAGGTTCACACAGCCACGCTGTGTTAGAGAGAAGTAGGAAGGCAGGAAGAGACAGAGTGAGAGAGAATTTGGACAGTGAAAGAGAGACAAGAGATTACTGGGAACAAGAGAAGTGTCACCTTATTGTCATTGTGTGTGTGTGTGTGTGTGTGTGTGTGTGTGTGTCACTCATTGAGGTCTTTTAGCTAAGCTTTGGCTGTAATCCTTCTCAGTTGAGAGGGGTTGCTGCTCTCACAACGGAGTCATTACAGATGATCTCTAATGGATATTTCATTCTGGTCCTTCTGTAAAGCTTATATATATTAAAGATCATGCTGTCATGCAGTTAAAAAAAGCAAACATTGTTCACAGGTCTGTCAAAAGACATGTCATAAGACTCTAGTATGCTGCATTACAGTCAGATGCACTACATGCCCATCCACCATTCCAACTGCCATACGGCTTCCAAAGTACACCTAGCTACATAAACACAGTAGGCTACTTCCTGTACTGAAGTACTACATATTACTATTTTTAAATTGAAGACCTGTGCAATGTTCCAATATGAACATAATTCTTAGGCAGAGCATAAAATGACATGAGATGCATGTAGAAAGGAATATTAGAAAAAAGGAAGAAGGGAGGGAAGGAGGGATCCTTTGTCAATGCCAGATAACCACTCTGCTACCAAGATTTGTGTGTCTGAGTGTGTGACCATGGGCTCTCAATAATCACAACCTCTAATCCTCTCCTCCATGTGCTGAACACACCATCCTCCATGTTTACACACACACACACACACAACAATCAGCCTTTCAAAACTGGCCACTTCAACCTGCAAACAACAAAACAAGGTGTTGTATGAGAGCCGCTAGCCAAAGACCTGAGGCAGAGCTGGATTAACTGCAGCCAGCAGACAGAGAAACATACAATAGAGCTATAGTACAGAATGTACAGCACATGCACGGCACTTGAATTACATTGCTTGTTTACAGTAAAATGATGCTAAGTGACATTTTATGGCACTTTCTTCTGTTTGCATTCAAATGAGTGTCAACTCAACTTCAAGGTATAAACGCTAGACCTGGTCAGCAGAGAAACAATTAAAGACTGTATTTATAGACCAGTGCTGCTTTTTCCATCTAAATAAGCTTTCTATAATTGTGACGTGAGTAGATAGGATAGGTCGTTAAAATCACCTCCAGATGAGCCTC
Organism: Oplegnathus fasciatus; assembly: GCA_003416845.1. NCBI lineage: Eukaryota > Metazoa > Chordata > Actinopteri > Centrarchiformes > Oplegnathidae > Oplegnathus > Oplegnathus fasciatus. The sequence continues at coordinate 139,942 of NTHP01000033.1, forward strand.
TCTGACGTAACGGCCAAAGGACCAAATCTGTGGACAAAGTACACAGTGTCAGCAGCGCAGTCTATAGGCAGACATATCACACAATAAATGATAATATAATGTATATATTATATTCCTTGGTGGACAATGACGAGCTGCATGTATCCCAGTGCAAGGCATTATACAACCTAATTGCTTGCAAGACAAATTCAGCATCCCAATTCCACACTACATACTAATTCTAACCCGGTTCTGATTACATTGAGTGTTCACACTGGAAAAGTGACTAAATTAACTGTTCTAAATGATGTCAGTGTGAATACTAAACTTGAGTGATTATCAGACTAGTGTCCATCAACAGCACACTGAACAATTAGACTGTATTGCCATTTCATTTGTAGTTCTGTTGGTCAGTCGGTCAGTCACATCACTGGTCCAGAGTAAAATCACTATTGGATACTATTGGATGAAATGCCATGACATCTTGTACAAAAATTCATTGTCCCCACAGGATGACTCCAAATGATGTTGGTCATCTCCTGACTTTTCATTTAGCATCACCATGAGGTTGACATTTTTGGATTTAATTATAATGTTGCTACAAATTTAGATGGATTGCCATGAAATGTGGTACAGATATCCATGGTCTCCACAGGATGAACTGTTATCCCTTTAATCACCTGACTTTTCATCGAGCACCATCGTTTGGTCAAAATTTCACTTTGGCCATTGCTTTGGTTTATGACTGAATTCCTGCAACACTAATGACATTCCCGTCATCGTCAGCTAAACTTTGTGTTTAGTGGTCATTTAATGAAACAAAAAAGTGATACTATTGTCCCACAGTGTAATGCACAAAAGAGCTACCCTCCATTTCCTTGTGCAAATGTTGCAGTGAGAGATACAAGTAGGCACTGGGACGTTGTTTCACTCACAGCGATTTTATTTCTGTACTTGACAAAAACAAACCAGCAGACAGTGTATTCCCCCTCTAAAGTCTGCCTGCACGCCTTCTCTGCTGCCAACAAAACTACACACTTATGCTACAACTGCAATTAACAACAACAGAACAAGAAAAATTCTTCTTCTCCAACTTCTGCTTTTAAACTTGTTACTCACTCACAGGCACTACCTGGTGGCGAAAACCATGCAGCTCATTCCCAAACATCAGTACTGCTTAAAATACACTGCAGCCGAAAACAAATATTAACTTCAGTACATTTAGAATATGTCCATTGTCTGCATACACAGAAATGAGGTGGGAATTGCAAATCGAATTATACCAAAAAAAAATGTTGTGGGGCCCTTATAAATAATATAGTAAACAAACAATTTTATAAATATGAATTAACCTCTCATACAAATATTTTGTCAATTGTTTTGACTTTCCACATTTTACATCTTGAATATTCTCTTGTAAGTACAAAAATGTAAATTGTACAGTGTGTCCTGAAAATTTGTATGTAGTATGGTACTTGCAGGGCCAAGAGCTTGCATTCATATCCATGGAAACAATATCCATGGAAGCATTCATATACGTAACCGCTCAGCCCAGCACCCCTTGCAGACTTGACATGATGATGGTTAGCACTTAAGAAATCTCACAGTACATATGACTGAAGGCCACGAGGGCTCAGTTCACTAGTACAGAAGATGGACACTTGGATTCAGCCTTTGAGATAACGCCTTAACATGGACCAAAGTGTGGGTGAAGTATAAATTTTGACCTGCAGTGGTGCCTGATGAAAAGTCAAAGGGTGCCCAAAACCATTAACAGTGTCCTCCTTGGGAACTTACTGTAAATATTCATAAACCAAACGAAGAGTCCATAACCATAATAGCAGCTCTGTGAGGCTGTTCTATGAGGGTTACAGTAGCATGCTAACACAGCACCGTGACAATAGTAACATGCTGATGTTAAGTAGGTGTAATGTTTACCATGTTCACCATCTTAGTTCCACATGTTAGCACACTAATATTTGCAAATTTTTACTTAACCAAGTACAGTGGAAACTTTAACCTGCTCATCATGCTAGAGGAAAAGCCAGAGGATCACCAGCGTCAGTGGGATTCACCCACTGGGGACCATGAATGTCCATACAAAATTTCATGACCGACATTGCCATCCCTAGAGTCATGCCGCTAGCATGGCTAAAAATATCTTGGCTTTAGTAGACATTCTGAGGATGACAGTAAAATGTAACAGCCTATACTGTCAAAGTAATTGTAATTGAGTATTGCATTTGTTTTGCATGAATTATGCAAAATGATAATCCTGGAAAGCACTTTAATAATGTATTAGGCAAAGGTCACATGCTATAATGTCTCATTATTCTGATCACACTTCCATTACAACATCAATATCTCATGCAGAAGGCATCCATAAGCTATTTGTAAATAAAACATTTACAAGAACAGAGCTGGATGCTGATGTTTATCTCACTCCAGGGCCTTCACTGCCATTGATTACAATATGTTCCTCTGCATTGTTGCTCTCAATTTGCTTATGTGCACAGTTTTGCCGCACTGGCTTCCTCATCTTACATAATAATTGAGGATGCCTACCAATTCTCATGGACATCATCAGATTTTCATGATTGTAGCACACAAGTCTGTGGATTTGAAATTTAATTCTCCTAATGCTACACGGCGCATACTTGATCTAATCATCGGGCATTAACAAATGTTTTCTGTTATGCTGTTTCCGACCCTAATATCCTAATGATATGGAAATTGATAATTATTCTGTCATACACACCGCTTCTAGCGGACACGGCTTTATTGAATATCTCAGAAAGATGTGGATATCTTTCACAAACAATTTGCCTAATATTGCGTTTTCTCCCCTCAGATCATTTATGTGGGCCAGGGGCAATATGAGATTGAAACGTTGCAGTATTAGGTTTGTAAAGCTGAAAACATACAATAAAACATTAATGGTCGGGGTGGTACTTGCATGTTGATTTATGTCACTGTGAGTTGACCTCATGTCACAACGTTGAGTAGGATGTATGGCAGTACAGGACCTGCAAATGGAGCCAATAACACTTTTATTATAGAGCATCATGGAAATCTGCCTCACGGGAGATGTGCAGTGTGTTCAGGAGAATACACTGTAAAAAGAAATTCATTAAATTACTGGGGCATGATGTTCAAACAATATAGTGCGTATCCATAACCACCACATTCATAAGCTTTTGGAAATTATTTGTGTAGTTTAATGTGTCCTTGGAATTCTTTCATGCAGCATGTGTCAAACAGAAAATCTTCACAGTGTGATTTTTTCTTCTTATTTTCTGCACTTTCTTTGTTGGAATGGAACGGAAACAAAATCGAGACATCTTGGCCCTCAAACACCCCTAACCCCATTACATGTAAATAACTCCATTACAAGAATGGTTTAGTTTTGCATTCAAAATGCCACTCGTAGTGATGGACCCAGAGAATTATCACCAACTCTGCAGTTTCCCTCAGCTCTACAGAGCTTTTTAGCCTCTGTAGCTCATTGCTTTGGTTTTACATCCCACAAAGTTACTGTTTTGGTTCAGTCTCAGGCACTCTCATCAACCTGGTTTCCAGCAGCATCAGGCAGCTGTTTTCAGTGAAAAAGCTCTAAAACTCCACTGCACACTACCTGCTCAGCACCAAACAGCAGACAGACACAGTTAGAGACTAGCTGGTGAAATCAGCAGCATAAGAAAACACATGCAAATAGACAAAACACAAAAAAATAAAGAACACATCTTCACCAATTTGAAAATACATGCACGGCATTTATAAAAAGTGATAAATCACAACCAAATATGGAAATTCTGCAAAATGCACAGAATACAACGGAAATGAGATGTGCTATAGGCCTATTTTAGATATTTTCATATTTTTATGGTGTATTTCCTAGGACTGTAAGACATTACAGAAATAGAAAAAAATTCCCACATCTATGGACATTTGACTGAAAAAGGAGTGTAGTTGAAAGGGGAATTGAGAAGATTCCATGTTACTCATGACGAATGTGTGTGGAAGATGTGGAATTGTTATAAGCATTGTTAAAAAATGAGGGGTTGGATGGATGATTAGATAATTTCATGCAGTCAAATAACCAACTATCTTATTAATTAACATATCGTCTTCATTTAATTTTTAAACCCCATGAATGGCTTGCCAATGTTCACAGTCTACAGAGTAAATATTTATAAATATGAGTTTTAATTAGTTTTGGCACTACTTTATTTGTATGAGTAGATAAGATTTAGTTTTTACATATGGGTCAACTAAAACCACAAAAAGTCAGTTACCTAGATAACTTTACTGTTAGCTACCAAGTAATGGACCAGCTGAGTTCTAAGTCAAAGTTATTACTGATTGCAGCTCTCAACAGCATTGATCTGTTAGCTAAACAGATACGTGTTAACCAGCAAATCTTGTTTTAATGTTAGCTACGCTAACTTAGAGCTCAAAGGTAACGTTTAGTAATGTGTAAAGTGAAGCCCAGGTAACAACACAACAGTAACGTTAGCCACATGCTGGACAGCAACACGGAACACGAACCAACCACACAATCGGCCAGCATGTTGTTGTTGGAGGCCGATGTTACATGTTCCACCACATCTAGCTAACCCTAAATTAGCCTGAGGCCTTGATATAACTTATAAAGATCACTTGTTGTCAGCTTACCTCGTGCCTTTACACCATTTTCCTTTCAGTAAAGCAAATAAACAGTGATCCATGTGTTGATCAAATCCAGTCAGAGAAAGGAGATTTGTTCTTCAGCAGTTCAGGTCAAGCTTGTAATTTTGCAAAATTGCTGCGATTTCTCCACATTATCAGAGAGAGAGAGAGAGAGAGAAATAATACCTTATGTAGAAGTTATGACAAATTTATCAATATACTGCAATAGGTGTGTTTCTCTCTTGTGTTTCTGATTGTAATTGCCTGCCAATATAGGCCACAATACTGAATCTATTTAGGATTTCTACATAAAAGATATTGCTTAATGTAGTATAAGACAAAGACAGCTCTTACATATTAAGTTCAGACAAAATTGAAAAAATAAAATCATTGTCTGCAATATAAATTCACAATAATGAGATTATCTTCATGATTGAAAGCATGATTTGTTCTCTTGGAGCTATAATAATGAAAATTCTACGAGAATCTTTGTTCTTTTGGTTCATTCTAGACAGGCACAGTGGTCTTGCGCTCATTACTTTGAATGAATAACAGTATTGGTGTAGGATTATTAGTATTATTATTAGAAGGACTATAAAGACAACATAAGCCTCTTTCACTATTGGTCCAATTACAGCAAGTTTAAAACCATATGCCATATGGTTCCATCCCAGAATGGCAAGTGGAGATCATGATCCATGATATAGCCCACCTGGCAATCTGGTGCGGACACCACCGGTAGAAGACATTCTTGTAGTAATTGACATTTCAGATGCTGTTCGTAGCTGAAGATATTATACACGAGGTGAGACCGAGGTGAGGTCCACACAGCGGGTGGGCGTGGATTAAAAGTCTTTCAGTGCTGCACGTGCGCGTGAGGGATAAAGCCACTAGGGATAGCCTTAGAGGGCTGTGCCTGTACTCATAGAATCTGGAGTTACGGTACGTAACTAACATTCTGTATAGAAAACTAAGTGATACATTTAGAGAGACCGCCAGCTATTGGGTCATGAGCTGGGAATAATGTGTCAGAGGTTGACTTGTGTCATTTGAAAGCCCTCCATGGGACACTGTGTGTAAGCTGACAGACCATCACATTTCAAACATCATCATCCCACAGTCCACAAGCAATAGAAACAGCATCAGTTATGATATTTGATGAGTTCAGACTACAGTGGCTGACAAGACATCATTACATGGGATACAGTACTTTGAGATTCCATTTTATGAAATATGCTACAAAGCCTGGTGAACAAGAAAGGTGTACACACAAATTGATACCAAGGCTCTTTATTTAGTACTTTCTGTTTGGTGCACACAAATTTATAGAACAAGACAGTATTATTGACATTGTAACATGTTTACAAAGATGGGCAACAATTTCAACAAATTTTAATGTTATGATTGTTAATTTGTGTACATTCAACATTAATTCTAGAACAGAAATTTGTTAATTCAAGAGCGCAAATAAGTCATTTGTGCACACAATTTATTCATTGGAAAGCACAATCCATGCCCACAAATAAATGTTATTATAACTGGATGTGCCATTTTGTTGCCTTTTCCAGAGTCATTAAAAAAAATTGGTATCAATTTATTGTGCGACCAGTACAGAGATCTTTTCATTTAAGAGATTTTTAACAATCCAATGTATCAGTCACGGGGGGACAGCATCACTCACAGGGGATGACACACTCACCACTGTTTTGCTCACTATGAATGTGTGATTTCCTTCATCGTAAACTGTATGATTTAGTGCATGAGCTGCAAATGTGCCATATGGTCTGTATTAGCTGCTTAGCCATTCACAGCTTGGGGGAGAATTCCCTCATCGAGTGGAACTCAAAGATTAGCTTGTCATGTAAGATTTATGAATTTTCATCTAAAATAACTGTGATTAATATGAACTATTAGGCCCACTGATTCGCTCCTGCCCCCACCTTTATGTTAAACATGACTGTTTCTAAATGGATCTGCTGCCCCATCATACCCAAGATACACACACACACACACACACACACACTACTTATCTTATTTTTAATCTTATCTCCACTCTACTTATTTTAATAAATCCCTTTTGCCTAGTCTTAAACGAGTTATAACTAAAAATAGAAACCTCCAGTAGATTTTTAACTGTAGAGATTTCAGCCTGTCTGGTGTAAAAACTGAGGAAGTCTATTAGGTAAGTTTATTACACCTGATTTCAGCATCAGGCGCTGTCCACACAGTGACACATCACGTACACGTATCAAGTAGCTTGACAAAGAACAGTCAGATGGCACATTGATAACATTTTAAAAGGGATTGAAATGCGCTTCATATTTTTGGGGGTTTCCGTAGCTTTGTGGAACTTTAGATTTGGTTTTTAAGTGGTGTAATAGAGGCCAAGCTTTGTTGATCTCCAGCCTGCTGTATTAAAAGCTTTGGGGAGATTGGTCAACTTGTACCAAGAACCCACAATAACATGTTTCGTCAGAACATATTCCTCAACTGTACCTGGAACAATTGACACACAAAGATGAATTTTAAGAAGATTACAGTCATACACCGCTCTCCTCTCTAGGGGGTCCAGTCTTTAAGGTGTACCAGCAGAGATCTTAAGGTGTTGAATGGGTTGTGGTAAGTGCTGATTCCTTGTGACTTGAGGACTCCGGTTAGATGTTCTGTCAGTCCGGAACACAACACAGGGTGGTCCATGTTGATTCAGCAGTGTGTGTCCAGGTTGTGATTCTCATCATCCACTCCTTGTATCCCTCTCTCTATCCTCCTCACTGATAAGATTATGTGCTCTGTGCAGGAGGCATGTTAAATAGTTAAAGATGTGATAGTGGTCTCTGTGACTGCGTTTCCTTTACACAGTCTTTATGCTACCGTCAGCCTTCACATGAACACAAGTGTGTATGAACAGCATCTTACCATTCTCTTCTGCAATCTGCAACCTCACTGCTAGATGCCACTACATCCTACACACTGGTGCTTTTAGTAAGGCCACAAGATAAAAGATAAAAAAGTGAGTTGGACCTTAAGTTGAGAATATTTTTGTCAAGCTGCTGTTTCTAGGGTCAAAAACAAACCCTCAAGTTCAATATGTAGCTTATGTGGGTACACTGGTTCAAAAATAATAAACCAAAATTACATTTCATCCTGAGGGCATCAAATAGATGTCTTAACATTTCACTAAAAAACAAAAATATCAACCTGGTGGCTATGGAAAGTCAAGGGATCACCAAAGTCATGGAACCCTCAATGGCTGTAAAATATTTTCATGACAACCTATCCAACAGTTGTTGAGACATTTCAGTCTGGGCCAAAGTGGTGGACCGACCGACCGGCAGACTGATATCTAGAGCCAAGAGTTTGAACTGATGATAGAGCTAGATGAAAAGTCAGAGGATCACTGAAGTGATTACAATTCATCCTGAGGGGAACATGAATGGCTGTACCAAGTTTCATGGCAATCCATCCAATGGTTGCTCAGACATTTCACTCAAAACAACAAAGGTCAACCTTATCGTGGAGATGGAGGAAAAGGCATTAAAGTCACTAGGATTTTGTGGCAATCTGTTAAGTAGATGTTGACAAAAGTCTTATAAGTGAAAGCTTTGACTGCTGGTGGCACTAGAGGAAAAGTCAGGAGATCACTAAAGTTATTAGGATTCATCCTCTTGGCAAAATGGATATATGTATCAAATTTCATGGCAATCCATCCAGTTGGTGTAGAGACATTTCATCTGGAACAAAATGGTGAATTGACTGACCAACATTGCCAACCATAGAGCCATGCCACTAGCATGGCTAAAAATTGCAAATGATATGCAGTAAGTTTGATGTTATACAGCATATAAGTATAAAAAATTACCTTCCTTACATGTTTGCCTACGTGCAGAAGCCTGCCTGTCCCAGTCTAAAAGTAAGTATATAAAAGCTCTAACCTTAAACTAACCTCTTATATTGTCTCAACTCTGATTTTAAACTTGTTCTTTTGTTTCATATCAGGATCGACATATACAAGCACACACACAGCAGCATGCACACATTAACACCCAAATGCATGAATATACTGTTTAAGGAACACACACACATACAAAGAGACTAATCTACTTAACAAAAACCATTTAAGAGCCCTTTAGCAAAATACAGTAGCATAATATGTAGATTACAAGTATGTACAGTAATCTTTGTGCTCTGCAGGCATGGAGACAAGCCTCTTTGTATTTTCCATTGTACGTTAGTCAGCATTGAAATGTGCTCTGAGGGCAAGAGGGAAAATTAGAAAGAATTTCTATTGACATCAAATCTTAACTATATTCACATAATCCCCCTCGACACACTATCACACCTCCCTCCAACAGCCCTCACACACAGACACACACACATGCCCAGCATCTTCTGAGAGGGGGAAGCAGATTAAGGAGGAGAGACGGAGGCGTGTGTGTCTATATGCCCACACCAAAACATGGTGTTTGTATGTGTGTGTACACTTGCATGTGTGTTTACAAGTGTATTTGCAACTTTGTGTGTAATAATCCATGTATCCAGTGGCTAATCCTGCACTGAGTGAGGGGGTAGAGATAGGGAGGGTGTGTGTGCTCCTGCTGACATAAGCCATCGATCACCAACTGCCATCAACCGCTTAACATTCTCACACCCTCTCTGGGAGCGTTGACCTCCAAACCCTCCCAGTACCTTTGTCTTTAGGGCCTGAGCACGAAAGTGCCATGAAAGTGCGAGGAACCTATTGTTTTTGTACAGATTATTGTTTTATTGTAGTGTTACTATTGTTATTGTTGGGATATTTTGATGCAATTAAAACGCATTTTTTAGGGGCTAAACTGGGCACACACATTGGAAGTGGTGAAAATGGCGATCTGATATGAGTCTTGGCTTAGGGCGTGGCAAAGGGGCTCGAGAATGCCCCCTACAGAGGACCACAACCGGTACGTTTCACCTATATACCTGAAATTTGGTAGACACGTACACATGTCCGGACAAACAAAAAAGCAAATGGGTGGGTTTCCAGGCTCCATACTTTAACGCACTCAAATCTTGAGTGTTCGTCGAACAGCATGGGCATGGTGGCCATTTTGTGCATTTCGCCCTGAAACATCAAGTTGTTGTAACTCAAATATACATTGTCCAATCTGCCCCAGACTTCACACGTTTGATAAGTCCTGGAGAATACCAGCCTGAAGACATCTACAGGCCAATTTTGAATCACAGTAATAGCGCCACCTACTGGCAACAGGAAATGACAGCATTTTTATGCCATTTATAGGCGCTTTGCTTTTACAAACTACTCCTATTTCACTATTTCAGAGCTGCGTCAACCGATCTCCAGTGAAAGCGTCGCGGCTGCTGCACGAGAGTGTGATGGCCGTTCATTGCTGCTTGCAGCTTTAATCTTCTTCTTTTTTCTACTTCCTCTCTAACTCTGTATTTATGTTGGAAGAACTGTAACTATTGTGTAATTGTTCAGACTCATCTGAGGCTGTCTAGATGACCCTTTTTACAGGTATGGATCTGAATCTCACCCAGGAGTTGGATATGTATTCTCTAGTAGTGGGTTGATGGTTCATTTACATTATTCAAGCACAGGTTTTAGTTTTGACCCATAAGTGTAAGTAATGATGATTGCTGTATATGGTATGCATTGAGAACTAAAATGTGGTTAGTGTCATATACCAAAATAAACAACACCAACATAATACATAGTGTGTATAGGTTATTGATTCTGATTGGCTGGAGGGTGTAGATTAGCTTTTAGTTATTGAATGGCGACACCTATGATGTATGTGTTTGATATGTGTTCGATTGCAGTTCAACTTCTTTTAAAATAACGTTCGATGTGTTGAAGCTAGTCTGAGTCTCAGGGACAGCTGTAGGGGAGTGAGGACGGAGAGGGATTGTGACCAAACCCACAGAAAATAAGGAGATATGGAGGAGTCACAGTGAAGGTAAAACGTCTGTGTGTATCTGTGACAGGAAGGGGGAGAGAGAAGTAGCCTGTGTGAGAGAGCGCAGCGTAACGTAATGTTATATCCACTGGAAAGACAGTTTTAATATTGTGTAGCAATAGCACCATTCTCTTTTCTTAAGATTGACAGCAAACAGTAAATTTCTCTTTCTCTCCTGGTTCCCAAACTTGTCAGGATTTTAAAATTCCTGGATCAGCTTTATGAACCCCTTCCTGTTTAGCTAGATGTTGCCTAGCAATGCAAATAACAGAAATTATGAGGCTCAAGAACTTTATTTCATGGTATTTAAAACAAAAAAGTGAGATCAAAATTTCACCCTCCGCTTCACGTCAGGTGGTTCTTAACCCCCCCCCCATCATCCATTACAATAATGGAACATACAGCTTGTTGGTTATTATCCCTTAATTCATGCAGATTTAGACTGTGTTTTGTCAAATACCAGCATGTCTGCCTGGTATGCCGACTGTATTGTATTTTGAATTTTTGGTCAAAATGAAACTTCTTTCCGGAATACACTCATCACAAACCATTGGTTTTAATATTTGAAACAAACACTAACTACCCCTCCAAGGGCATACCTATGAATTATGTTCATAAGAGAAAATTTTGAGCAAAATCAGTTCATTTCTCTGTGATCAGTGAATTTGCTTGTGGAACTTCGGCATGCAAATTGGCATCGTTGACCAACGGCAAACCGTCTGGGGAAGCTGCCATATTAACTGTGTCGCACCATCCAATTTATATAACCCTTCTCTCCTGAATGAGAAGCAAAGCTGTTAAAGCTTCCCTCTTCTCATCCATCTTGCTTTGGCGCTGAATGTTGAAACTGAACATAAATTGGTCGTGCAGAATAGACTAGTCTAAACAGACAGGATTACAGATACAAACCAAGAATTTTGATCAATAATAAACCAATACAGGAGGTTAGTCCTCTCAGCACTGATGTGACATCATCTGAATGCAACTAAATCCCCTGGGAGGAGAGAGGCCCATTGAAAGTTGAAAGCAGCAGCAGATGCTGGATGCTGAAGCTGGCAGATAATGACTGGTTTTCGAGGCCTTGATTGCAGCCATTCACATTCAGACTACTGAGGTCAAAACTTAACAAAAGCTGCAGCAAAGTGGATTTTTTAATTTTCATTCACTGCATGAGAGCTGGTTGGAGGGTTTAGATAGAGGAGGTCATCCCAAGCTCTATATCCAGGATTTTATTGTTGAATAACCAGAACTACCCTTTTTGCCTCAAAAACTCTCTTGAGCATGAATTAGCATGTGAAACACTTAAAACACAGTGTCTGATTCTCATCATGAGCATACTGATCTGTGTTGAAATGTTGTGCAATAACAGTAGGAAGTACAGCCAGCTGACAGCAGCATGGCAGCTATTATTTGTGTACAGGGATGATTCAAGAGCAGTTTAAATGGACTGCCCTGATTGAAGAGGAAAGTGTGATTGTTGGCTCATGTGCTCAGCTGATGTGGCAAACATTACTAATGTTTCCAGTCAAATGTTGTAGCTTCCACAAAAATAGCTGTTGAGTAGAATGCAGGAAATTGGAAAAATGAGGGTGCATGGGTCAGCCGACACCAGGTATTATGCACGATATGACCATTATAAAAGACCCAAGTAGTGTTTCCCACAAATGGGACAAAGTAATTGTTTTACTAGACTGTAAGTCTCAAGTCTTGGCAATAAAGTCCTCAGTAAAGTCCCAAGTCAAGTCCCAAAGCAGGAATGACAAGTGCCAAATCGGGGGCCAACTGGTCCCAAGTCAAGACCCAAGTCAAGACCAATTAGTCCAAGTCATGTCCAAGTAAAATCCAATTAGTCCCAAGTCACATCTAAGTCAAGACAGGTAGGTCCCAAGTTAAGATCAACAAGTCGCAAGTCATGTCACAAGACCCACAAGTTCCAGGTCAATGCCCAAGTCAAGATAAACAAGTCCAAAGTCAAGTCCAAGTCCTAAACTTTTGATTTTGTCAAGTCATGTGACTCAAGTCTTTGCCACTGATATTTCCCATCAGACAGCTTTTGTCAGCATTAGGACTGAACGAAGTATTGAGAAAACCTACAATGGTAGCTACCACTGAGGACAAAGATCATATCCTCTGTATTTATTTATTGTGAATTTGTAAACCTGGGGTTTCTAAAACTCAAGGTGTTATAAACCCCAGGTTTACACTGAGTTACACTCTCAAATTAAAACTAATCCAACAGAATCATCCTCCTCAAGATTTGTTCTTTCATTAAATAAAGATTATATACATTCCCCTCAAGAATGTTATTCTTGGCAGTGTGAAAAACCTTCCTCTTGGGAAATAGAATTTATAGAAAGTATAAATGAACAGTTTCAACATTTTCTGCAGGTGGTGGTGAGAAGGTGCAATGGGTGGCTAATGCACAGTAAATTTTGCAGTGTTAAAGTAACACTTAAAAGAGTTAAATTTAACACTATTCCCGAGTGTATTTGGTCCCATTCGGAATTGGTGTTAAATTGACTCTTTCCCAAGTGTTAAAATTTTAGAGTTAANTTGTCAATAACAACATCTGTAGTAACGTTACTTTATCTGAACGTTACTGAGACAACACTGTCCAGTTAAATTTACTGACAAACACACATAAGAAAGGGCTAACGTTACACGACTTGGACATCAATCTTCCCCGTCTATGTCTCCGTTGTGCTGGTCTGGCTTTCATCCTGGTGCTGCCTTGGCAGTTATAACATCATTGTGTGCGGCTGCTAAAGAAATTTAACAGTAAGGCTAACGCTACTTTGAAAACCCCTCAGTTTAATCAACTAGCCAAAAATAAACCGATTACGCAGTAACTAATTCATACGAAACTAACTGATTTGTTAACACTATGTTAGCGTGACATCTTCTAGTTAACTTACTGTTACCTTAATCCTTGTGGACTGCCCGCGCAAAACGTAGCGTTAGCCACGGAAGCTAACATTAGCTAGTTTAGCCAACTCCCCACACATGCAGTCTTTGCTATTTAACTGGAATCTATGGCCGTTACAAAGAATACAACACAATCACCTTTCCACATGGTATTAACAACGTTAACGTTACCTCTTGCTGACACTGTTCACTTTGACGTTGGCTGATTAGAGTTAATGTTAATTAGCTTAATGTTGCTCGCACATTTAAGCTAGCCATCAACTCGGTCACGTTAGCCCTTTGGAATTGGGTATTTCAGGATACAAAACCAGCTGGAGTGTATGCTGAACAACAATATGACATTATTCTAAAATGCTGATTCTGTTGAAATGCCAAATAATTGGTTTAATAGGTGATTAGGAGAAACTTACCGCAGTCTTTC
>NTHP01000033.1:159544-177325 GCA_003416845.1 Oplegnathus fasciatus
TTGACAACGTTAACGTTACCTCTTGCTGACATTGTTCAGTTTGACGTTGGCTGGTTAGAGTTAATTAGCTTAATGTCGCTCGCACATTTAAGCTAGCCATCAACTCGGTCACGTTAGCCGTTTGGAATTCGGTATTTCAGGATACAAAACCAGCTGGAGTGTATGGTGAACAACAATATGACATTATTCTAAAATGCTGATTCTGTTGAAATGCCAAATAATTGGTTTAATAGGTGATTAGGAGAAACTTACCGCAGTCTTTCGACATGAACAAAATGGCGCCGTGAAAATTCTGCTCGGTTTGAAACGAGCTGTAGGTGGGCGGGGCTTTCCAGAGTACTTGTAACACTACGTGTTTTAACTACCAACATTTTCACCAACACTGAGGAGCATCTTATTCAAGCTGTTGTTGAAATAACTCTGAAAGAGCCCCTTTACTTTGACACTGCATATTTTACACTGGGGAATTTACTGTGTGGGTGCAAGCACAAATATGTTTTTTACATATTTACAGCAGCGTCATGCCCTGATCATTGCATTATCTTCTGGTGTGGTTGAGCTCTTAATTAAAACAACAGTAAATTCTCCATTCAACTCTGTTTGGTTTCCTGCTAGGTTTAGGCTGCAAAACACTTCTGTGTTTGTGTTTTCAACATTCTTCCCATAATTTTAAGAATGCATGAATGACATCAGATAACTATCCAGGACCATTATACATGCAAGACCAAATACTACACTCAATACTAGCACATGAATGCAGCACAGCAACTGCCTTTCCATTTTTTAATGGTAGTATTTTTACAGCTTGTGCAAAGTAATAAAAAACATTTTTATAAGAAAGGTCTCTTTCATGAAAGATAGATAAATATTCTTAACTAAATAGACTTGAAGCATCGATATCCGGTGTCTTGTAATTATACTGAGGTAACACACTGATAAGGGGCCAGCCCCACTATCTGACCTGAAGCCAATCAAAACTTCACTTTCTCCCCTATGTGTATCTCTTCCTCTACATATACTGAAACCCATGTTCACTTCTAATTTGTGCATTAGAAGGCTAAATAAAAATGCACAGATGACTAAAAAAGATAGTTGCTCTGAGACAAAAGTAAAGAGTGGGGAATAGTTTTGTCAAACATTTAAATCATCACAGTGAAAGCAGCCAGCCTGCTATCAATGTCTATTATTGTTAAAACCCTATGGAGCGCATATGGTACCCTGCCAAAAGGACAGCAAACTATCAATTAAAATTGTCTACAAATGCCAAACATTTCACTGTGTTTTAGCTGTACTGACAAGATAACCACAAGGTTGTCACCACTAGTTAGCCCAATTAGGGCTAAAGACAAGACTGCAAGACAAACCAGTTCTGCTGCACAGATTTTTTTAATATTGTCATATAAAAAAGATGACTAAATGTCTCTGTCTCTTTCTTCCCCTCTCCAACACGCAAATCATTTAATAAGCAATCTGTCTTAAAGTAGGCCAACTATTAGAGACATGATCCATTTACTTTTATCTGGCGGTGATGGAGTGGATCATTTGTTCCTCGCCTGGCTCCTTTCATATTGCTTCATTGGTGACACATAAACCTGGCAATGCTCCTTAATGGGATCTCATCCATAATGTTGAATGAGGGGGACAATCATTCCATGTGAGGAGATTAAAAATATGGTCTTTAACAAGGGCTCCTGCTAAGTTGACTCCCCAGGGTTTAATAAATTGGAGGGATGAGAAGGGCTTCCAGATGTGGATGTCTCTGTCAGGAAACTGAATGTATGATAGTGTCTCTACAGTCAGCCTGAAAGTCAGCCTAACCACATTTTTTTAGATCGATACTGATTATTGTTTGACATTTCTAATTAAATGTTTCTGATCATAAATATTTCCAATTTATTTCACTCATACCAAAATTTAAGCCAGCCCTCTGAAACAATAGTTAAACCATTACAGGCATGGTTGGATAATGTTACAGTTTAGGAGCCCCTTGACCCGTTGACCCCGTGTCTCTAAGCCATCCATGATTAAAGCTTTCCTTTTTTAAAATCTGAACAAACATATTGTTGCCACCATGACAAAAAAGCTTTTTACATGATCCTTTTCATGTGATTATGTTATTTTCTCATTATTACTACTTACCAAATTACTTTTTCCAAAAACATTTTCTTGTTATGACACCACATCAGTTTATCTTATTATACGTAGAAGAAAAAAAGAGTAAGTGAAAAATTGTTTTAACAACACTGTGAACCTATAAAGTAATTATGGTATAACGTATTTCCGAGTTACGATATGTACCAAAGCTGCAAGGGTATTAAATAATTTGGGTTTAGATCATTCGGATGCAATTAAGCCCTCAGTTGCTTTTTTAGAAATTATTTTAAATCACCAAGTTACATCTTCGAAACCTCCACTGACAGTATGTTAGAATAAAAGGAGGACATGTAAACATATGGACCCAACAGCACTTTCCAAGGATTACAGACAGACATGTTTGGTATTGAAAATGGGAAGCATTTTCTTTTATGGCGGGTTTATTGTAGGTCTAAGGTTGCATTCAGACTGAATATAACGGATATTATCACTTCGCTTAATTCATGGGAATTTGACTGGACTGTGTGTGATGTCCTTTATTAAAGTGTATCTGAGTTTTTTCAGCAGGAAAAGCTGCTTGTCCTTCTAATTTATTTCTCAGTTCAGTGTGAAATTTGACTTTTGTGTGAAAGTCAAAAATGTTTTTGCTAATCTGAAAGATGGACCAACACCAACATACTGTATAGGCCTATTATGAAATCCTGATGACATGGAAAAAAATATAACCATCAGGAGAGCAAGACCCTGTAAAAGCTCATCAAATGTGCTGTTGTACTGTCAGCTGCAAGAAGGTACTCGTATTCTTTGAGGTATGCCAAATTAGCTATTAGCATTTCCTGTTTCCAACTAAAAACTTAAAAATGTGATGATTCCTACGGCTTTCTCTTTTGGGTTTGTCATGTGGAACGTCCATGTCTATTAGTGACCATATCCTGTAATTTCTTGATGGTTAAAATGCTGTCCCGAATGATTAGTTAAATTAGAGAGGAGCTCAGTGAAAATTTAATTCCACTGTAGTAGCCTACATGTAAAGATGAACAGCATGTCAGGCTGTAAGCATGAACAAAGAGCAGAGTTTATTTCTGCTGTTGTTTACATGAACAGTTTTATTCGATCATAAACACCTGACATATACAGGTTGGTCAGATAATTTTCCAACTGACATACTTTAACCTCATCCTCATTTAACCTCGAGTTTTGATCAACACATCCCTGACACCTAGAGACGCATCATAAACCACAGGTGGCTTTTATAGTCACTAATGGCTTCCTCTTCGTGCTCCTCCTCCTCCTACGTTGCAGGAATATCACTGATTGTCCTCCACTATTCCTGTACAGTCACATAATCACAGCAGCTGCCCTTCAACATGCTCCCAGTTGATGTTAAATTTACATTTTATTACTTTAGCTGACTCTCTCATCCACAGTGGCCTACTCCGAGTACAAAAGTACACTTTACTGTCCACAGTATACTGTTGATACAGTAAAGTATACTTTTTATTGATCATGTGACTGTACAGGAATATAGCTGATCCACAATAAAGCAGCAGCTTCCTGCACTGACCTCTGCCATCTTATCCCACAACAGAATTGCACTATTAACATGATACATTAATAATAATAAACATTCCACAAATGATCCACAACATTATAAAAATGATCTACACTGAAGCTGAATTCTGAATACAGTGGTATCCATGACAGCCAAAGGACTAGACTGAATTGCCAGGTTTAGAACAGGATATTTCTCACTAAAGACTTTTCAAGGTTCTTTGTTACAGGTTCTGTAATACTCAACATTTGGTTACTTCGGACTGAAACAGAATAGGGAGCAAGAGAGACAGGATCAGAAAAGGATTGCTAATAAAAAAAAGTAGGGGGGTAATCACTCTTGTGTCATCCTCTAAATCAAATGTGCATATGTTTGTGCTGTCATTAGGCTGTCATGAGCATCACTTTTCCTGACAAGAAACCTCTATTTTCTGTCAGAAGATAAAAAGGGAGGAGGTGAAGGTCAACAGTTGGACACACAGAGTTTTATATATTACTAGTTTGTTTGTTTCTTATGCAAAGAAACTTAAACACTGCATGGATTATATTTACAGGCATGGTCCATAAAAATCAAAAGTCACTCAACCAATTTAAGATTTAAATCTTAGAACAACCAGAAGGCCTGAGCTGAGATGACCTTAGAGGCCTGACAGGTTCATATTATATCATGACTGATCGTCAGCTGGTGAGGAATTTCTACGCCTGCACCATCGAGAGCGTCCTGACGGGGAACATCACTGCCTGGTACGGGAACAGCACCGAACAGGACCGCAAGGCCCTGCAAAGAGTGGTGCAAGACTAAGGCTAGGACAGTTGGTAAGGATCTCAACCACCCAGATAACAGCCTTTTCTCCCTGCTGCAGTCGGGAAGAAGATGCCGGATACACCAGGCCAGCACTGAGAGGCTCGGGAAGAGCTTCTACCCTCAGGACGCTAGGATCCTAAATGAAGACCTAAACCTAAGACTATTTTTACTTACTTATTATTCAAAGTTACTTATTATAGTTAAAGATATAATCTCGAAGATTTTCATTTAAATAAGCGTCTGTTAAGTCACTATCTATCGCCGAATGATACAACACAATGGTGATTGAGCCTATGGCCCACTGATGAAAGCCTGCAGCAGGGTGTCGGGAGCGACTTTTCCGGAAAAATTAGAAGCGGCGCACAGTTAGGCTTTTAACAAGGCTTTTAATGAAACAGATTCGCTCTTCAACTCACCTGTATGTGAAGCAGCGTGCTGTTGTTTCAGGTCTCTGCTGGTGTTGTGAGTAAACGCTTATTATGGCCGAACAAACAAAGAAAAGGTCGATGACTACAGACGAGGAAACTGAAACTGAAACTGAAGTGAGGTCCAAAAACACACCTGCAATTACCGATTATCGCCATAGGTGCTGTGAAATGAAAATCTTCGAGATTATAACTTTAACATTATTATTTATTGCACAGCACTGTCCTGCTGATAGGTGGGCCAGATCAGAGAACATTTATGGGGACTTGTTAGGTTTTAAACTTGTTGGAAGCATATTTTTTGCACCAGTGTGGTGGACAACAATCACAACCTCACTCCTGTCGTTCACACTCGCATCATTCCATCAGACTCCAGTATCCAGGAATTCCAACTACAATTAAACCAGCCTGCACTGATATCGGACTCGCTGGTTCATCACCTGGTTCATCAGACAGTCATTAAGTGTCAGACTATTGAACAGGTCCTGTGTTACAAATATCTGGGTACTATAACTGACAATAAGCTGACATTGAATGACAACAATTTGTAAAAAAGCCCAGCAACGACTGTGCTTCCTCCAGAAGCTCAACTGGTTTGCAGTGCATAGTAAGCTCATAATGTTCTCCCACAGTTCCATGGTAGAGTCAGTCATCAACTTCTCTTGTTATTATTTGGTTTGGTAATCTCTCAATAGGTGACAAGAACATGTTGCAACATATAGTTATAGTGGTCAGTAAGATCATTGGCGTTAAACTGCCTGACCTGTCTCACATTTTCCATAAGAGAGCAATTTCTAAGGCTCGAGATATTTTACAGTGTCCTCTTCATGTATTCCTCTGTATGGAGAGTTTGAGCTTCTAACCTCCGGGCCAAGATTTAGACTACCAAAGATCAGATCTAATGGGATGAATTATTATTTTATCTCAGGCCACCAAACTGTTAAAGGCTCACGATGACTCGGCTGATGATTATTTGTTCGGGGAGTGGTGTTGGTTATCCATTTCCACCTTTGGTTGAGGGATAGCATCAGTTATCAGTCAGTAATTTCCACTTCTGATCATTTTGCTGCACACAGGCTGCTGAGGAGGTAATACAGAAGCCTTCGATTAGACTTCTAATGGCAAAATGATTTGCTTTTCTGAAGGTATCTTCCACTCCAAAACATGAAACATGGCTAAAATCACTTAAACGGGTCTAAATAAATGGCCACATCCTTTTCACCCTGTTGTCCATGTAAGTTCTCCCATCACTAACAGAAAACCTTTGTTTGCTTGCCAAATTTGACGCCTGCAGCTGCAGGATATTATTATTAGACAGGTAAAAAAAAGCAAGCTGAGACAAAAAATTTAAACTTAGGTGCTTTTATTTATGCACCTATAAGTGAGATTTTAAAAAAGTCTGTTCCTTGAAATTTGGCTGTGATAGAAATAAAGATTAGTCACTTAAAAAGAAAACTTTTTCAAGTTTTTACAAGTGAGCCTTGACCCTGACTACTGCTCTGAATTAGAGTTTAAAAATACTATTGAAACTGTTCAACCAATTCCAGACAAGATTCATTTTTGAGTATTTTTATTCTTTTTTTTTCCACCCCAATCCTTTTTGAGACAAAAGGAGCTTTTGACAGGGAAGGGCAGTGAGTCAGTGTGTTCTTTCAGACTGTGTTATATTCAACAACAATCTAAGCAGACAGTGCTCATGCATCCAATTCAGCGAGGAAAATATGCTTTATATTTCAAATATGTCCTTTACTCCTTGTGTTTCCTTACAAGTACTTTGAATGAAAAAAATTGAAATTATTTGTAAGATTATTTTGCAAAAATGTTCACTAGTTTTTAAACAAAAACAGAAATGAGAGAAAAATATCAATTAAATCCTGTTTTATAAATAAACAATAGTATGTGTGAAGACATTTTACAGACAGAGAAGGATTCAAAGAAATGGTCAAAATCAGAGCAGCAGAGGCCGAGATCCGATATCCTGACTATTTTAAAAAATGCTTTGTGGATTGAACCTTTAAAGCAGTGGTTTTTCACCACTGAACTCCTTGTGATGACATGCCTCAAGGACTTTCTCCCAGAGGGAAACTGCTGGTCATTTGTGACTTCACCTGCACATGTACATGTACAAGTACATGTACACATTCAAGTCATTCATCCTGGTAACTAAATCTGGAATAGAAAAAAAAACACTCAACCAGATGTGGTCCTTCACTTTTGTTGAAAATAGAAATGCCCAGAGAGCAAAGATGTTTTTCTTGCTGTTAACTGATAAGCCGTTTTTAGGGGGGTTCTCACTTTGGAGTGAATTACTGTCCACACAAAATACCTTTGATATGAAACAAATAAGGAAGCGCTTCTTGGATCTGACACAAAACAGGTGCTCCTGATGCACCCCTACACAGTCAATATCCACAAAAAAGGGAATGAATTCTGACCACACACCAGTCTTCCTCAGGGTCAAAACAGACAAGAAGGGCATACAGATACACCCTTTCCATATAGAACAGGTCAAGTTTTCACTTATCCAGTGAAATATCTCTACTTATATACTTGATGGATTGACAACTGTCAATACTATTGGATGGATTGCCATGGAATTTGGTTCAGACAATCATGGTCCCAAGAGGATGAATTGTATTAACTTTGGTCACCTGACCTTTCATCTAGCGCCATCAACAGGTCAAAATTCCAGTTTGTCTAATATATTGGTTTATGATCAAATACTTGCAACACTAATGACAAAGCCTGTTTTCTTGTAACTACATTGATTATGTATTGGGTTGTGAGCGCTGTCAAAACACTTCTGAGGGTGCACACTGTTCACTGTGTGCAGCAGGTTGAACACATCCAGCTGACACTACACTGCCTGCTCAGACCAGGTGTAGCCTAAGCACCAGCCTTGTTTTTTCATTTTTTTTTTTTTCATTTAACATGAACAGGGAGGGGAGACATATACCACATGTCAAGTCAATTTAATCCTTTAATTTTAGATTAATACTGTTTTATGATTAATACTGTTTGTGGTCTCATCTAATGTGATACTGTATAATAAGTATATTTTTTCTGTATTCTATGTTGAAAGCTGGGAGCTGAACATTTCCTCCAGAAGAGAGCATTCTGTAAATGATGCTCCCTACCTGGGTGGGATCTGTCCTGACCTGTACAACAATTAGGTCATTGCTCCAGGGTTACATTACAACACATTCTGAGCTTCACTGCAAATGTCTATTGTACTATTCCTTGTCTGTATGTGTGTGTGTGTGTGTGTGTGCGCGCATGTGTGTGCGTGTGCGCATGCATGTGATTGCTGTTTTTCACGCCCTCTGCATGTGGATAAATCTATTAGGTACAGTCAATACACTGAAACTCGACTATCATCGCTGGAGCTTCTAGTCAGCACTTAGGAAAGAGAAGGGCTGGGGGCTACGCTGTTTAAGTACCACTAAACCACGCAATCTGTGTGTGTGTGTGTGTGGAGGGGGTGTGCACGGCGGTGATGATACTGTGAGACCAGTCATTGTGCATTGTGTGGATAAAAACTCCAACCAACTTACAGTGATCGGAAACTGTGTTTGAAATATCTTTGGCATCTTAAAGTGTGAATTGGACTGAACCCTGGAAACAGCAATTGACTAAACAATAGCCATTCTGAGGCTTTCGTCATATCATCATCATATCTTAGCTTAGCAAAACAGGATCCAAAATGGAACCAGCTATCAAATTACAACTTTAAGTGTGACTGTGCTTGGGAAATGGAATGGCAGGCAGCGCGTACAATGGTGGAACTACAGGAAAGTCATCAGGTCACCAAATCATTAGGAATCATCCCAACAAGTCCTCCACATTAAATTACAAAGTAGGTTGTTTATGACTGCCCTTTAGAACGACACATAGAAGTGTTTCTGATCTGACTCCCCTGTCAGCAGGACAACATCACTGGTGCCTTCCAAAGCTGTTACAAATCACTGTTGAAAAATAAATCTTAATGATATGAAAAGACTATTGTTAAGGTTTGGTTAGGTTTAGGAAAAAATCATGGTTTAGGTTGAAATAAGTACTACGTTGAGGTAAGGGGTTTATCATGTTTACAATGATAACCACGTGGTTATGGAACGTCCATGGTCATGGTAAAGAAAAAACAACGTTAACTGTCAGTAGGAAAAGGGAGCGAGCCACTGAAGTTTTGTTGAGCCATCCATCCACCACAACCTCCTCTCTACGTGGATTTTCTATAATAATCTAATAATCTAATAACTTATCTCTTATGTCTATAATAATTTCTATAATAATGTCACCCGGCTCCCTTCTTTGTCTAACAGACAAGAGTCATAATTTCTTACAGTTACAAGAGGGCTTTGTCACTTGAAGTTAAAACAATGTTGTTTTGGGCTACTTGCTGAACCAACAGATTCTGTTGTTTTTCTTGGGAGGACAGTCACAATCATCCTCTGGGGAACATGAATTCCAAAACAAAATGTCATGCAAATCTGGTAGTTTTTTCATATATTTTGCTCTGAACCAAAATGTGACAGACCATGTATATCACCTGGCACTGCTTGGCCAAAAACGTGGCTGACCCAGATGGGCCTAGATTAGACTCATGTGGATGAAAGAAAAAAGATGACTTACATTTTTTTAAAGAAGATACCTGTATTGACTCAGTCCTTCATGAAACCGTTCCTGCTTACTGCACAGCGGTGAGAAAATGATTTATTATTATTGAGCTTAAACAATATACACTCAATTTATACTTATTCAAACTTGTTAGTTATCACCACACTCTCTTCAAAATTAACATATCCACGACAGTATATCCATCAAGTCAACAATATTACCTGAATATAAATGGGAAGCAGGACTCGCCCTGGAGAAATATAGACTCCAAATTTGGAAATTAAGTCAGAAGAGAGAATATAAATATCTCAAAAACACCTGCATCTTGTTTTTGGTCGACATCAAATGCACAAGAGTGTCAACTTCCTTTAAAGGGAGTCGGAGGGCAGCAGCCAGCTGCCAACTGAGCCACCAGGCCTCCCTGTGCAGATTGAAGCAGCTCTCTGCTGCTGCTGCCTGGCCTCCATAGATAACTCTGTTGTCAGCACGCTGTTACACTGTGTGTGTGTGTGTGTGTGTGTGTGTGTTCAAATAAAAACCTCACTGCCGCCTGCCTCTGATATGATGGATATGATGAAGACTGATTGACTCAACATTACCTATAGGACAAATCTATTACTGTTGAATTTATTCTACACAATTTACTTTTTAAATGAAATTAATCTTTATATTATCAATATTCTTGATTTAAAATGTGTAATAATGTTTTGTTCATTAAACAGTTCATAAAGCACTCAACTCTCATCCCCACCATTTTATACCTGTCCTACTGTTCAAATTATCTCAGCCATTACAGTCAGAAAATCAGTAAATCACTACTATCACATCCATTTGTCACTACAGCATGAACAAAGGGACATTTCTGGGTAGAACCTACACCTTTTGTGCTGGTACACACTGATGGGCTGGGTGTGTCAATTCTGGTGTGGGTGTGCTGGGCCACATTCCAAAAGACGACAGCCCTGCGCGAAAAAACAAAGCCCCCACACTCATTTGAAGGGTACTGCTTGTGCCAACGCAGAGGGCCCCGGGAAAAAAAGCTGAACCTGGCTCAACTTTTTCAGAATAAAATGCAACGTTAGCCAGTAAGGCGTTGCATTGGCTGATCAAATATGAGCAATCACACATTCCTGGTAGGTTACTATGTAACATGAATGCTGGATTTTACCGTCATACGACACCACTGTGAATAATAATCATAATAATAATGTAAACATAAAAGCATACATGANTTGTTAGTGAATATTATTTTAAAAATAATAATGGACAGATATCGTTATTGTCACCAGTTAGCAACAGTCTGCTGCAGTGACTTTTTCCTGTTTTCAGTTGGTGGACATTTATTTGGTTGGAAAGAACTGAAAACTGACTACTCACATCACAGACTTTCTCTTCATTCCCCCTCCAGTGGCTCCCCACCTTTCCACTCTCCTGGCAGCAGTGGAGTGGAGCTTTGTGGAGCTTTTAGCCCGCAGGTTCAAAACCAAAACGCCGGCAAGCATGAGGTTCTGATGGAGGATGAAGAAAGAGGAGACGAGAGAGGCAGTCACAGAAATACAAATGGCTGGCTGCATTGAAAGTGAGAATATTTTGTCTCGCCATCACACTACACAGCTGTTTGTCACCTTACAAGAGGATGTTCCATTGACGAACTTCCTGGGCACACATTTGCCATCTCCTGCATTGTTAAATGCGCCAGTGTTTCAAGAAGGACAATTTACCAAAGGATGCAATAATTTGACTTGCCTGTGAGAGGATCACACAGCACAACGACTTACCAAGAGTTTGACAACATCATTTTAGTTTAAAAGTCAGGTGCCAAATGCTGGTTATCAAATGGTTCAAGGACATATGGTTTCAAAGGGCCGCTAGGTTCAGTTGTGGAGAATGATGGCATCAATGCATGGGACTGATGCTGCAGGGATTTTCTCACAGATCTGATGTGTTGTGCAAAAAAGTTATTAGAATGCATTAACCAGCTTTATCTTACTTGTCTGTCATATAGAGTAGAGTATACTTTTGTTTATGGGCGACAGATATGACAGAATTTTAAACAATGTTAGGAATATTGTCAATAGCAATGTTCCTGGAACTTTTATTTACACTTGCATGTACAGTAAACAGCTTGTTGGATAATGTACCTGTATAATACTGATAGCAGTAGCTTTTACGCTTATGACACTTTATGGCTACACTCATAAACACACATAATGCTTTGCATGATGCACTACATCAACAGTCATAAAATATTATAGATGTGACTTATAATGAATAATTAGCTCAAGTGTCTTATGGATGCTCCTGACTAGTTATAAACTACAGGTTGACTGATGGGGCTTTTAATACATTATGACTACCTATACTCACCTACACACTCGGGCTGGGGCTGTCAAAATGGAAGAGAAGTTTAACTATATTGCATAGGTCCAATCCAGTGTCCATGCTAAAATAAATGTATTAGCAAAATAATGTCCAAAAGTTTTAATGTAATTTGACCATGACCTTGATCTAAATGCATTCCTTGAATTCTGGTGATCTCAAAAGTATCACCAAATGAATGGGCCTCCCCAATTTAGTTGAAAATGACACCTTAAATTTTTTTCTACTCTGTTTGGTTCCAAAATTAAGCGCGTGAACATCAGACCTGGGGGACTGGTGGCCACCTTGGATTTGACCTCTCACGGTCATCAGAGGTCAAATCTGACTTCCCCCCACATCTGAAAATAAACCTTATAGTATGCACTATGTTAGAAATTTAAAGCTTTTCTCAAAAAATGCACAATTGTTATAATAATAGAGCTTATCTGCTGTACTAAAATGGACATATCTACCAAAAAATATATAGCTATTTTTTTTTAACTGACCACAGTTTTTTAGTGCCCAAAGGAACACAAAAATGCAAACAACAACAACAACAACAAATTTTCCATTTGGTTTCCTGTTGGTTTGGACACGGTAAAGCTGTTCTGTAGTATTTTGAATTCCGGTCATTACGAGCTCATCTGCATCAAACATACAGTTGTAGTTTCATATCTGTTGTAGTTTCATGTCTCCCTCCATATTTGTATATTGCCATAGCAACCTACGCCCCATGGCTTTGGTTTTCCTGATTTTATTTGCATCCATTAGGAATGCTCACACAACCCCTGTGTTGAAGTCACAAACACAAAACAAGCTGTACACACTGCATTGCAGGCATTCCTACATGTTGTTTCTAAATCAAGTTTCCTGTACCCTTAACTAAATGTTCATCTTACCTGAGTGTAAAAACCTGTGAAACGGAATCTCTATCAACCAGTATTTAGACTAGCTCTCTCTCCGCTTCTATCTCTCGCAGTACAGTTTTACTCCCGTGCTGAAAAGCAATCAGCTGTGATCCACTTGTGCAAACAGAGTGCTGAGAGCTGGACTCCTCCATTACAATCAGCAGTGGCCCCACTCAGCTTTAAAGACAGGGTGAAGCTGTAGGCTAGCATTAGCTTAACACTGATCAGCAATCAGCAGCTTCTCCACTCCACAGTGGCTGGCAGAGCAATACACACACACACACACACACACATACACACACGTACATACATCCTCAAACATACAAAGTTAGCTCTGCGTATCAAAGTGAAGCACTTTGTCATTGCAGTGCTGTGTACACAACCCTCTGAATGCAACACACAACACTGCTGCTTGTATCATAATGTAATTATTCATTACACACTTCATACACTACTCATAACTATTATTCTTTTCTTTTATTCAAGCAGGTAAAAGTCTTATTAAAATATCTTTTTCAAGAGAGACTTTGCAAAGAAGGTAGCATAAGAATATTATTACAGCAATGTATACAGTACAAACAACATAAACGGACTAACGTCCGGGACAAGAAACGCATTACTCCGCGCCGGTCAACAAGCGATTCTGCTCCTCTGCTCTTTTATAATCACATGTAGAGCCGATCTTTATCCTGGGTATAACCTCATGAATTTATAACGTGAAGCTTTTTATGTGTTCCTAAACAAGGACAAATAAAAGAAAGCAGGACAACAATCAGATACCAATCACAGCCAACAAATAACAAATAAAACAGCTAAAAGTAAAGATAAAATAATGGATAAAGTATCCAAGTAATAATATTCAGATTTTCAGAAAGAGAAGAAGATCCAGCTAACTGGACACATTGAGTTCTAGCCGACATGTACGGTAGTTGGCTTTAATAACTTGCATAGATAAACCAACCA
This sequence comes from Oplegnathus fasciatus, assembly GCA_003416845.1. Classification (NCBI taxonomy): domain Eukaryota; kingdom Metazoa; phylum Chordata; class Actinopteri; order Centrarchiformes; family Oplegnathidae; genus Oplegnathus; species Oplegnathus fasciatus. The sequence goes on from NTHP01000033.1 coordinate 173,263, forward strand.
AGGTACCATTATCAACTGTGCCAAAAGCCTTGGCCCAATCAATAGAGCTGCACAGTATTTTTTGCAGTCCAGTGTTTCAGTAATGTCATTTACCACTTTAAGAGTAGCACATACTGTATAGTGATGTGTCGATGAAACTGTGTAATTTCACCATTTGTTTACTAAAACATTTTTGTAGGTGTAGTTTCAAACATTTACATTTTTTTGGGTTGTAGTTCCAACAGTAACTCATAATTCCCTCATTTCTGACAGAACTTGAAGGTACCATTGGTCTCAGGACCAACGTCAGCTCCACCACTACAGCCAAAGCAGTGAGTCTGTCCTGCCGATGCTGTCACAGCAGTGCCGTGGGTTGGTGGGTAGGTTGGATTCTTACTGCAGCACTGCTGATGTTATGCTGCATCTTATTTAATGCAAGAATCTACTTCATTGTGGACTTACTGCGCTTTGCAGAGGCTGCCCGGGGTCCCCAGACACACAGACACTCACTGCGTTACGTCTTATACTGGCAGTGTCTGTTTCTAGAGGTGCTTTCTCTGCATTTTTTTCATTGCTCTTAATGTTAACGCTAGAAAAGCAGCTACTTCCTCCCTGTGGCGCCCCGCCTGCCTCCTGAAATCATCATGTTTGCACTGCTGCTGAAAACAATAGGCAAAGTTATTTCCCTGTAGTCTTGGAACAAACAGAAAAAAACATAAAAACACAACAAAGCTTCTTTTAGCAGTGTTTAGTTCCAATCCATGGTGGAGCTGTTTTTCGTCTGTTTTACTAGTAACATCAGAAGCCCACCTCAATTAATATCCCACAGGCTATGTGGCAAAGTATAAAGCCACTTGTTTTAATCTGTTCACAGTAGGAGAGTGAGTGAAAAGATGATTTTCTGACGGCGGCATGGGGCTCTGACTAACTGAATCTCACCTGCCATGGTTGGGCCTGGCCGGATGGAATGTCCAGGCATTCTTTATGCCACACCTGTCATCATCACCCTATTAATTCTTTCATTTCACAGGTAATAAAGTGTAGTTAGATGGCACAGCATGATGTCCAACCTGCTACAATGAAAGCACACTTTTTGTGTAGGATTTTCTTTTGATTTTCTGATGAGAGATGTGGCACTTGTGTGCTCTTTCAGCTGTGTGTTCATTGACGTTTGAAATAGAATGCTCCGGGGTGATAACTGAAAGTAGTGAGATTATACTGCTGGGGGGAATGCAAATGTCAGGAGACCATTTACTTGGGAGAAGAGTAGCGAGGCTTTGTGGATTGAGGTGAAAACAAACACAGCCAGGCAGTCAGGAAATGGGCTGGAAGCATTTGTAACCCACTTGTTTCATGGAAAAGCATGACATCGACTGCAAGTAAATCACAGCTAATTTCTCATACCTGCCTTCGATATTCATTACTGAATGTGTTTAATTAAAGCATCTAAACTACAAGAAATGGCTGACAAAGCATTGATAGATGAGTGAATGAGTGATGAATTGATTGTGACACACCCACACACACACACACACACACACACACACACTTTCCTGATGTGTAATAACACCTGAAAACTGAGACAAAAGGCAGTGGCTTGGGGAATGTAAATAACACATCATTAATTAGCAAACAGACTAAAACAACAAGGCTAGCCAGATTAGTCAGAGCCAGATTAGCCGCTGTGGCTGCAGCAGCAAACCACCAATGCATCAGAGCAAAAATAGGATTAAAGACAAAGCCAAAAGCAAACATCCAAAGGCCTGGGATTCACTCTCTGCAATTTTACTTTGTGGATGGAGAAATACAATGCTAACATAAAAGCTTGAGAGGCTTGAGAGAAGGTCATACATTCCTTCAGTGAGGAAATTGCAAATAACAGGCAACATGGCATCTGCAGGCAAGCAAGTGGTCTAGGTGCCTAGGTGCCAGTGATGGAGTGGAAAGGTTTGGTAAAAACTGGTGAACTATGACCCAAACTATTTTTTCCTGTTGGGCAGTAAGTAGACATGGCAGCTAATTCAGCCCTAAAACAACCTGTCAGCAGACACTGTTAACCGGCTGTGGAGGACGCACTACATGCAATTCAATCAGGAGAGACTTAGTTGCAGAGATGCATAAAGAATAATAAAATTGTTTTATTGACATAGTGAACAATAGGAAGGTTGGAGACATTGAAGAGCGTTTGGCAATTAGACCCCACTGTGACGCCATATTTAAGGGGGTAGTGATGTTGTGAGCTGTGCAGGAATATTCCCCCAACGGAGTATATCGGTGGTTGTGGTGAAGGGGTGAAGAGCAGAGGATATGAGCCCTGAGCACACTCATAATATGGTTTCTGGCTTAGCTACTGTTTAGCTACTGTTTTCTAGAGAATAACTAAACATGTTCTTTCCAAAAACAGTAACTGAAGGTCCAAAACATCACTTTTTAACTGTGCCTTCAAATCTGCAGTATGTGGTGATATGGGAGCCATGAGCCATGTGAAGTGACATACTGTGACTGTGGAAAGGTTAATTAACATGCCTTCCAATATTACTAAACAAACTTTTACTGGAATTGTTCCACTATCCATGGGCAAGGAAGTTATTTTAAAATTTTGGTTTTCAGAACATACACAGGAGTAAGTTGCCTTGTAGTGGTAGTTATTAAAAGACTTTGCTATTTGAACATCTTAAAGAATAATGGTCAGAGGAATTATTAGCAAACCAACATATTGAGTTACATCGAGTTAACTGTTTGGTAGAGCACATTTTGAGGGGTGATATCTTAGTTGTACTTAACTAAACCTGATTAAGCCATCTCTGGCCCTCAGTTGAAGTATGTTAGAAAAAAAGGACGAGAAATTCCCAGGGTGCACTGCAGATTTCCTCATTTTTGGGTGTCTTTCTTCCAGAAAGTTAGCAGCAGCAAAGTCACTCTCAGCATGTCCTGTTTGTGGTAAAGTTTTCCTAACTAATTCTATTTTTGTATTTAGTTTAGTTTAGTTACTGAACAGTGTGACCCAAAAAACCACCCAAAANNTTTTTTTTACCAAAACCAAAATATTACCATGGAACAAGGATATGGAGTCTTCTGATCATACTGTAAACGGTTGTCAGTCTCCATATTTGCTGAAATTATTATACCAGTATGATATACTGTATTTCCATTGAAAATGTCAAAAAAAGAAAAAAAATTACCTAATCAGGTAAATCCAGGGTGATACTGATAATGATTCAACAAAGCCAAATAACAGTTGTGGACATTGAGGAACCTTACTCTGATCACTGGGGGAAGTGATACTCCTGCCTAAAGGGTGTGTTTAGATTGAAGTGTAAAGGAAATACAGAGGAAACCACTTATAATGATCACGGTTACAGTGATCAACCGCTTATATGGATCAAAAAGCTTGGGACAGAATCATTCCTATACAAAAATGAGCCCCCTAAATAGCGTACCCCAGTAAATAGTGAATAGTTACTTTATATTCATGTAATAAATATACAAATGTCAATTAGATGCATGAGCAATAAAGAAAAAGAAAAAAATTCGGTTATAATAATCATCCACTTATAGTGATNTGTATTTGAATGAGCAAAAAGTTTCGACCCTATCGCGAGCAGCAGTGCTTGCCGATGAATTTGCCTTAACGCATAAGAATGTGTTTTCCTCATCCGGCTCCCGTGATGGTGCAGCTATAGGTGAGAGACAAAAATCACCCCGGAGTCCCCGGCGTCAGTCGCCGGTTCCACTTGGTAAGCGTGCCTGTTTTTATTGCCATGAAAGCGGACATTTGATTGCTGATTGTCTGGTGTTAAAGAGGAAAGAACAGTTTAAGAGGTCAGAGAGTCCCTCCGCCATCAGGTTGATTCAGACAATGCCTAGTGTAGCTCAAAATGTGGCTCAGGTGGGAACGGAGGACAAAATTGAAGCCGATTTCAAACCGTTCGTTTCGGATGGTTTCGTGTCCATGCCCGAGGATGGTGCCAACCCCGTGCCCGTCAAAATATTGCGAGATACCGGTGCAAAACATTCTCTGATGCGTGCTGGGGTACTGCCCTTTTCGAATCAAACGTACTGTGGCTCAGATATACTTGTGTGG
>NTHP01000033.1:184088-198247 GCA_003416845.1 Oplegnathus fasciatus
AAGAGAGCTTGATGGCTCCCTTTGTTCTCACAAGAAGCCATGCGGTCAGTCTCCATTTTGAATAAGGTTTCATTCATGGGCCGATTCCCAACAATGGTGTGTGTGTGGGGGAGTAAAAAAAATAAATAAAGAAATGATAATAATAATAATACTAATGATAATCATAATAATAATAAATAGGTCATAATGAGGAGAGAATGAAAGTTAAATAATTAAAAAAAATAGAAAAAACAAATGTTTATAGTTGAAGTATGTGGAGGTGGGGGAGGGGGCACTGGTGTCACTGGCAGTAGGGGGAGGTTTTTACCTAGGTGAGGATGTGTCTGTGTGTGTATGCATGTACAATATATTGGTTTGTGTCATAAGGGTAGGCAAGCGATATTGAATAGAGGGGTCCAGCATCTGTTAAATGAATCTCTTTAGTTGTTTTTTCATGCTATTTACCTTTCTGTAGAAATGTACTCAGATAGTAGACGGTGCCACTGGGATGTCAAGAGATTATTTCTGTCTTTCCAACTTAGTAGGATAGTCTTTTTGGCAATTCTTAAGGCGGCCAGTATGGTTTGTTCATATTTCAGTGGCAGTTCAACTGATGAGAGATCTCCTAGCAGACAGATGGGGAGACTGGAATGCTGCGACTTATGGTTGACGATATTGTATGTGTGATGTTCGTCCAGAATGTTTGAATGGGTGGGCAGAGCCAGGCAGCATGAAGGTAATCATCTGTGTTTAATGTGCTGTGTGTACAGGTGTCGTTGTCTGTGAGTCCCATTTTGTGTAGTTTATATTGGGTGAGGTAGACTGTGTAGAATTTTGTATCGAATAAGTTGCAGTTAGGAGTTATGGGACATTGAGAAAATGTTATTGCAGATGCGCATCCAGGAGTTGATATTAATGGTAATAGCTGGATCCTTTTCCCAGTCTTGGCCCGGTTGTGGGAGATTGCTATCTGTTTTTATTAGAAGTTTGTAGATTTTTGAGAAGTGTTTTTTTCTGAGTGGCTGTGAGTTGGTTGAACAGTGGTAGTGGTTGCAGAATGTTGTTTGATATGCTGATTTTTCCTCTTAAACAGTGTTTAAACAGTGAGTATTGCAAGAAGGTGTTATCACCGATGTCATATGTCTGTCTTACTGTTTTGTAGGATATGAGTAAGCCATGATGAAATAAGTATTCCAAATGTGTGATTTCTGCTTTTTTCCATGAATTGAATGCTAGTGGTTTATTTTTAATCTGTAAGTCTGGGTTGTTCCTATTGGGGTATGTTTATTTGAGGATGTGGTCCAGCGATTTGGTTGGATTTCCACCAAGCTGTCAAAGTCACTGGTATGAATGGGTTTTTGAAGCAGTTATGTTTTTTGACTGGGTAAGGAATGGGAGGTCTGATAATGATAGTTCTTGACAATCATATTGTTCTATATCCAGCTGTGATTGTTGAGTCTCTTACAACCATATGGGTATACTGAAGATGATTTGCTAGGTGGTAAATATAAAATTTGGGGAGGCTAGGCCTCCACGGTCTCTTGGTTTCTGCAGAGTGGATAATTTGATTCATGGTTTCTTATGTTTCCAGTAAAATGTAGTTGTGATGGAATCTAAGGTGTTAAACCAATGTGATGTAGGTTGAACCGGGTCCACAGAAAAAAAACATAAAGATTTTATTTATTTATTTTGGGTAGTGTGGTCATTTTTATTGCTGCTATTCTTCCAGTTAGTGAGATGGGCAAGTTGTTCCAGTAGGAGAGATCTTATTCAATGTTTTTGTAATGGTACATAATTCAGAAGGAATAACTCTGACAGCTTGGTGGAAACATTGATACCAAGGTATTTCATCTTATCTGTTGTTATTGTCAGAGGAAGTTTTTCAGATGCAGCATTCCAGTTTTCCTCGTAGAGTGGTAGAATTTTAGATTTAGACCAATTTATGGAATAATCAGAGATTTTTGAGAATAAGGATGAGACTGAAGACTTCTGGAAGGGCTGTTGAGGGGTTTGATAGGTATAACAGGATGTCATCTGCATATAAGCTACTTTTGTGGTGAAATTGTATTGCAAGAGCTGCAAGAGGTTCAATGAAAATGTCTTTTGACTTGCTGTAGTGTGAAACGTTGAAAGGTGTGATTATTAGTTACAACTGATGCAGACGGCGAGTTGTTTTAATCCACTGACTGAACATCTCCCCAAAACCAAATTTCTCGAGGGTAATAAAAAGAAATGTCTTTATTGAAGGCCTTTTCTGCATCCAATGAAGCAATTAGGGTGTTAAGGTGGTTTCTCTGGAATAAACTGATGAGGTTGAATAGACTGCACATATTGGTGGATGAATGTCTGTCCTTTATAAATCCTGTTTGGTCTGGGTGGATTAATGTAGAGGAGGAAGTGAAGGGCTACTGAGGCAGACCAGCAGGCAAAAGCTCGGCTGAAGCACAAGGTCCTCCTTGGGAGTGTGGCGCAGGGCAGGGCCGGACTTGGGAGCTCCAGATACGACACTGCCAGTGGGAAGAAGAGGCGTAATCTGGTGCAGGACGAGGAAGAGCGAGCAAGCAGAACAGTGGCCATGTGACAACAGGGTGCCTGGATGAAGTGGGAACAGGCGATGGAGTGGAACTTCACCTGGCAGGACATCTGGAAGTGTAACCCCCAGAGGATCAAGTTCTTGATTGAGGGGGTCTACGATGTCCTCCCCAGCCCATTCCAACCTGTTCATATGGGGCAAAGTAGAAACACCTGCATGCCCCCTGTGTTCTAAGAAAGGGACCCTTGAACACGTCCTGAGCAGCTGCTCCAAGGCACTAGGCGAGGGGGTGCTATCGCTGGAGACACAACCAGGTCCTCAAGTCCATTGCTGAGGCAATTGGCAAGGGGATCAGCGACAGCAGATGCGCCCACGCTACAGCCAAGACGATCATGTTTGTCAAAGACGGAGGGCAGCCAAAGAAAAGACCCAAGAACTGCTCTGTGGGTTTGCTTTCCATGGCACGAGACTGGGTGGTAACAGTTGACCTGGAGAGGCAGCCGAAAATTCTACCACATATCACCTAGTCCTCGTTGAGACCAGACATCATCTTGGTCTCTGAGGCCACAAAACAGCTCATCCTGCTGGAGCTAACGGTGCTCTGGGAGGAGAGGATGGAGGAAGCATGAGAGAGGAAGAGGGAGAAGTACCAGGAACTGGTGGAGGACTGCCGCAGGAACGGGTGGAGGACCAGGTGTATGCCAGTGGAGATGGGCAGTCCGGGGTTTGCAAGTCATTCCCTCAGTAAGGCCTACAGAGCCCTGGACATACGGGACCAAGCAGGAGAAGAGCCATTAGCAACAATGTGGAGGTGGCAGAGAAAGCATCGAGATGGCTCTGGCTGACAAGGGGTGACCAGTGGGGTCCGTAGTATGCCACTTAGACACAGGCCGAGGCCTGATCAACCTCGGTTGGGTCGCCTGGACAAGGATGTCTGTTGCAAGACCCGAAACACCTAATGACTCCAGGATACAACACTGATGATGTGTCCAAGTGTGTGCAGCAGATGTGTGTAAAACTAGATCTGACTGTTTGTAATCTGTTGGCTAGCGCTTTACTAATTATTTTTAGGCCACAATTAATCAGGCTTATAGGTCTATAGCTGGAGGCGAGGGTTGGGTCTTTGTCAGGTTTGAGTAAAACTGGAATAAAAGCTGTGTTCATGTGTGTAGGTATGGTTCCTGATGATTTGATTTCACTGACCATTCTGTTAAATATATATAGATATATAAATATATAGAGATATGAGATATGAGATATATTGGGTATTCATCAGAACCAGGTGGTTTATTGTTGGGCATGGAAAAGATGGCTTTCCTGAGTTCTTTCCTGAGGCTATGGGTTGGTCTGATATGATAGCCTGTTATTTGGATAATTTTGGAAGTTCACTGTTATCAAGAAACGAGTGGATGTTGGAAATGGGTGATACGTTATTTGAACGGTAGAGTCTGATAGTAATCATAACAAAATTGTGTTTATTTCTTTTGGGTTATATATTAAATTTCCCTGTGTATCTTGAATTGCTGTAATGAGTAATGAACTGCTTTTGTTGTTTCCCAAAGTGTTGATGGTGAGATTTCTGGGGAGTTGTCCAGTTCACTAAAGGATGTCGACTCTCCGGAGAGGAAATTGTTGAAATCTTTGTCTGCTAGAAGTGCTGAAGTGTTGAACCGCCACCTGCTTGAGGGAGTTGGGGTTGTTTCGTGTACTAGATTAAAGCTGACCGGGCCATGGTCTGAGATGATTATTGGGTGAATTTCGGGGTTATTAATTTGAGATATAATAGAATTGCTAACTAAGAAGTAGTCAATACGTGAGTAGCTTTTGTGAGGGGGTGAATAGTAGGAGTATTCTTTGTTTAATGGGTTCTTAGATTGCCAACACGACTTTGATCTTCCACGTATTTTTTTATAACATCAGATGAGTGCCATGTTTTGCGAGTGCTTCCAAGATTAGATCTGTCTAGTTTTGGATTAAGGAATGTATTAAAGTCTCCCACTACTATGATTGTTGAATCAGAAAAGTTACTGAGATGTGAAAATACTGTATGAAAAAAATGTGGATTGTGCATTGAGCATTTCAAATTCAAATATAAATGATTCAAATTCAGTTTCGAGTGACACGTATTTCTGCCCATAGACCTTTATTTGCTTGAAACAGGCTTCACCCAATTTCCCTGGTTATGAAAGTTAATCAGAATCAGAATCAGCTTTATTGGCCAAGTATGTGTACATATACAAGGAACTCTAAACATTATTTGTAGAGTTCTAAAGTCTACTAGGTCCATAAATTTAAGGCATATGAATTCATAAATAATGGGTTGGTTGGGTCGTTATTGACTATTCTTATAGCCCTTTTTACAGTATAAAGATGCAATTTGTGCTAGCTTTGTAAGTGTTTTCTCATACTTCCACATAGTATTTAATGGCTGGAACTATGAGTGAGCAGTATAGAATAAATAATGAGTTGTGATTCAAGATGTCCTTAGTTTTGTGCAGTATTGCAATGGATTCAAACAGTTCAAATGATAATGTAAACTTGAAAATGAAAATGAAATTCCAATATAGCATTATACTTTTCCACATATGTATGCATTATTTGAGTAAAAATGAAAATGAAAATGCAATCCAATTTTCATGTTCATTTTCACATACATATAATGAAAATGGAAAAGCTGTTTGACATTTCATTTTCAAAGTCGTACCCCGCTCTACAGTGCACAATATTGAAATGTTAATTCAAATTTGAAAATTAAAATGCAATATAAAGAATGTGACCTGATTTTCCATTTATGCAAGCAATATTTAAGTCACAATGAAAATTAAAATTAAATTTTCTAACAATTTGAAAATGAAAATGTAATCTGTCAGTTCTCTTGTCAAGGTGGGTCCTCAGTTGGGACGTCACTTCCTCGTTCAGTGACTTGGTTCGAGTTTTTTTAACTATCATGTTTGGTTGTAAACCCTCTGCATGTGTTGCTATGGTGATCTAAACAACTTTTTATCAGCTTTTTGGTTGCGCCCAACCATCTCTGTTCCCCTCTGCGCCTCTTCTCTCCTCTTCCCTAAACTGAACAGATAATGAAGAAAACGAAATGGTAAAATGTAATTTGACAGCTGATGAAGCTCTCACCCTTGTCTCGGATGTTGGATCCGGAATGGAAAGTAACTTTAGTGGCGACTAATAACTAAGATGCAGATAGGACCGTTTTTGTTTCTTATACTGTCCTGGAAGAAGACCTCACATCCCATCAAATTGTAACAGTTTTGAGGTGTGTTAGGGTTGCCACCTCCAATGTGGAAAAATAAGAGACACTTTGCCAGCGGCCCCATACCCAGCGGACACAAATACAGCAATATTCAGCAATTTGTGCTTTTTATACATCAATTCCTCTGCTACTCTTAACATGAATGTAGCGGAAATAAAGCGTCAATAAGAGTAAAGCACAGTTGGGTTAATTATATTAAGGATTAACACATCAGATCATAGACAGGCATAATGTTTGGTCTGTCAAAATAAAATATTTGGTATATTTGGAAGAAGCAAGAACCCATTGATAAACTTAGAAATAGCAAATGACCTGGTAGACCACAGAGACCACTATGGTGGATGGCTTAACAAAACATTTATTTGTGAAAAAAACTGTTAATTTATTTTATAATGCCTACATAAGAAGAGATAATATGTTGTAAGATAATACTAACCAACTGGACATTGGTGGACATTAATCTGCCAAGGGCTCAGCTACCTCATCCTTCATGAGAGGTTTATTAATAAATAAATATTTTATAAATTATGAAATAAATCTAATTTTAACCTTCAGTCCAACACCTTTCAGGAAGGATGGGGAAGCCTAGCCTTTGGAAGATTAATTTTTACCAAGTGGGTTATAGGTTAAAATTTTCTCTCTCTCCCTCTCTCTCTCTCTCCCTCTCTCTCACACACACACACACACACATGTGGAGGGAGCTTCTTATACTTACATTCTCAGAGAACTGCCCGGTGTAGCTAACTATCACTTGATGACTGTTAACACGCTACGATTTAATAACAACAGTACACACATTAGCCAACAATAACTTGTCTGCTTCTGGGGAAGTCTGGGGTATCATGAATTGAGCATCTGAGTCTCTGTAACCAAGGCAGTGATGACGTTGTGTGACAGACAACTTGCCTGTCATTCACTTTCAGATTTAATATCTCTCTGCTACGTCTCTGAAACTCAGTTGGTTTTGATTTTATTATTTCTCATGTCATTCCAAGCATGTGAAAGCGTAGTGTATGCATCAGAGAAGGGTGTGCGCAAAAACACGGGACACATCGCGAATTCACAGGCTGTCAGGTCAACAGTGTCCCTACAGATGCCACACCTCAAAACAGTTTCCTGCCCGTATTGATCCATCCTGTATTGTCTTTAAGTTCTCTCACCATGATCACTTTTGCCTCTTCCGATGTTCCGTTAGGTCTTATCAATACTTTACAATTCCTTGTCCATGTCGCTTGTATTTTGTTTTGTTTTTTTCAAGACGCGTGCGTGTCTGGCAAAATCAGCATTTTTCCTAGTAAGGTGCTCATTCAGGTGCACTCCAGTCCCCTTCAGCTCTCTGGCCTGCTTCAGTAGTTTGATTTTGTGTTTTCTGTTCACAAACCAAATCATGATTGCCGATACTGATATTTCAATCAGGAGAGACTTAGTTGAAGTGAACAATAAATCTATTGTGTACAATAGATTAGGTGTGTGAAGAGTCTTGGCAATTAGACCCTGTAGTGACATCATCATCATTAGGGGTTGCCGTGGGATGATAGGAAGATCCCCCCGGGTCTAGACACTGGTGGTGGTGGTGAAGAGATGAGGAGAATGGCTGGAGACCTGGACGGATGTGCTGCGGAGTGGAGTTTGATGAACTTGGTGGAAGGAGCCCTGGGAGCGGCATATGAAGAGAAGGGGAGGTGACTGGGGTGGAGGAGGGTCGTCTAAATTTGCACTGTAATGACAGCTGACAGTAGCAGAAAGGAGAGCGGTTTTAAATTTGACAGCAGCGAGATGATTGGTTCAGGGAGATCGTGTCAGAATTTGGTTGGTTAAACAGGAAGAGTGAATGCCCACGATCAGCTGACAGAGTTTGAGCAGGAAGAGGGAGAAAGAGAGAGAGGTGAATGAATGAGTGCCTAGTAAGTCTTCCTGATTTAACTTACGCTATTGCTTCATTTTTCCGAGGAAGAATGTGGCAATCCACAATGTTTTTACTTTGGATGACCATGTCTTTACAGTCAAAGAATTGAAATTGTTTTTCCAATGAGTGCAACTCACTTTGTGGGGAATCTTCACCTTCTTTGTCTCCAGCCGTAGCCCTGGCATATGTTTCGTGTGTGGTTTCTAATCCGCTGGTGATCAAATCGTCTATGCGTGAATATTGTTCCATATCATCAACTCTGCGGTCCAGGTCTTCGATCCCCTTATCGTTTCTCCTTGAATCTCCTAAATAATGGCGGCTGTCTATATGCAGACTCGTCACCGTTCTGGATGAGGCCAATGACCGTCGAGTCTCCTGAGGTGCAGTCCATCATGTAGAGAAAGAGCACACATCCCTGGGGGAGGCTAGCACTGATTTTTCTGCTATCTTCTCCTGTCTTGATTTGCTGTTAATGCAAACTCAACACCTCCTCCAACATTTACCCGTTGTCTTGTTAAATGTACAATTCCAAAGCACTAATTCCATCTGTACAACAGAGCCATGTCATGCTCACCACACTGTTGCCCTGAGTTTCCTTTCTCTAACAGAAATATTATTTCCTGTCACTTCCATATTTCCGTTCTTCTATCACTGATAATCTACTGTTAATGAATTCCTCCTTTGTGGGCTTTTACTTTGAAACATCTACAGGTAGTGTTGAGTTTCATTGTTGGTAACTGCTGGTAACAGCACTCAAAAAAATGGTACAATAGACTTGGCCAGACTCTGCCATTATTTGAATACTGGCTGATATTTGAGAATTTATTTTAACTGTACCATAACAGCCTGTGAATAGACACGGTAGTCACTGGCTGGGTCCTGTATGGACAGGGACAAGTAGTCTAGACAGCTCTCTTGTCCTTAACAACTGCAGGATCAGGACCTTGGTGAGCACCAGTGAGTGGTCCTGGCAGGGTTAATCTGTGTAATAATGTTGTAGTGTATGTAAACAATTTCACTTTTAATGGCTTGTTTTTGTTTGTCCATTTTTTTGTTTGTTTTTGTTTTAATTATTGTTTCTGTACTTTGGTCTTCAGACAGATAAGAAACATGGGGAGGGAGGGGGGGGGGTGGCTATCTTAAAATCAGACTAAGAATATGTGTTCTGGTCATAAAGAAGTACAATTCAAGTCATTCATTTTGTCAAATGATGTAGGCATTGATTACAATGCAAAAAAACATGGATTCCAAGTTTGTTCACCCAAGAGTTTTAGACTGAATAACATCAGTACCTGTGATTGCTAACAGCAATCAGTAAAAAATCTATGCTGTCAAAATCTGTGAAATTGCATTTTAAGAAAAGTCATGTATATTTTTTCTTGCCAAATAAAATAAAATCCCAATGAACTACACTGTGTCAGTGCTATTCAAGTCTCTTGTGTCTCCATAGGGTTTCTCAAATCAAATGTTACTCCTCTGGGCCAGTGGGTTCGGCAGTGCATTCATCCAGTTGTCTTCAGTGATAAACAGAGCAGTTGTATAGTGCAGGTTCTTCTCTCCAGGTCAAGACATTAACAGTCAGTCAAACAAAGATATGTTGCGGAGATACGTCTCTTTCTGAAATATGCTGCAGAGTCAGAAAGCAGGTTTAGTTCAGGTTGTTTTATACAAACAGATGATAGCACCTTGCCAAAGTCAAACAAGAAATTGCAGCAGGGCAAGTGGATTGGAAGGTTTTGATGTTTACTACATTAAAATGCCACATGTGTCTCGACAGGGTGACACAGTATCTCCAAAAAGTGTGAAGAAATATGCGGGTGGTATTTGGCACATAAAGACTGTATCCTTGTGATAGTATGTGTGTAAATAAGAGTGAATAAGAGAGAGAATACAGTACCATTTTTGCATACACTACTTGGCTGGGGCGGCTGGGGCTCAGGAGGTACAGCGTATCGTCCGCCAAATTCTGGGTTGGCGGTTCGATCCCCGGTTCCACTATTAATTAATAAGCCTCAAAGGAGCACCAAACTATGCATAGTAAATTGGTACAAAAGATGAAGTAAAGTGATTGATCAGCTATTGATCAATACATGATTAATACATACATGTCACAGTGTTCCTTGTATCACAGGAATGTGCCAACAGACAGCTCCCCCACACACATGCACTCAACTTACGCATTTCAACTTACATTTGACTTATTGCTGTGGTCAATTCACTTGTTATATAAATGTATTCACATCCAGTATTCTTTTTTATATATTAAACAACATCTCACACATCTTTATCTTATCCAATTAGTGGATATGGTTCCTGTTGGTTCAGTTTCTGTTGTTCCTCCACCAAAATCAGCATTTTTCCTATATGGTTAATTACACGTAACATATTAATTGATGTACATTTCATTTTGCATTGCAAACACCTTTGTTCCCTGTATGAGTTCTTGATAAAGACCAGGGATCATCCTCAGCCTGGGACACTGGCCCTTAAAAGGGGTTGGTGCCTGTGAAAGCAGGTTGTAAATAAAAAAAACTGGCTTAGGTTCGTCACCAATTGGCACTCAACATTCCGTTGTTCATCCTCCGTGAGTCCTGCAGGCCTGTGAACAGGAAGGCAAGAAAAAGAAAAGACCATTCTGTTCTCTGTGGAGGGAGGGAAATTCCTTCTCATCACACTACACATGGAAGAGAATTTATATCCCAAACTGCCCCACACATTAAGTTTATTGTGATTTTTCAAATGTACTTGGGTTGAATCAATACAGGCACACATTATGTGTGGGGCTTGTAGTATGAATCAGGCTGGTCCTTAGAAAATGGAAAAGTCCAAATATTCAGTTATTTAAAAACTGGCTAGATTAAAACAGATAAGATAATGTTATTAAAAAGTACCATGAAAATAAGAATCTATGTTAAATCTGAAAGGAGCCAATTTTATTTACTTACCATTTTGTAGTTTGTGGTTGTTTAAAGTAAGTTTTTTTCTTTTCTTTTTTGAGCCTAATTGGCTCACGACTCGCTACAGGCATTTGTGGACCTATTTTCAGCCTGACAGTTGCAGCCAGTCTTTCCTTGATGGATCAATAGTAAAGACATATTGTGCAATAAATTACTCTGACCATCCTGTGATTGTAACACAGGATCATCCCAAATAGGCCAAGGTTGCAACCATAGCATCTGCAGAGCTGAGTATACAAAACAAGCCAAGAAACTTCACCTTGTCCTCATATTATTGACACAAGATAATATCCCAGCCAGAGGTTGTGTACAGTTAAGCATGAGTGGACACTTTCCTTTGCCTTTTAGTGTCTGTACCTGGATTGATGGAGGTATTTCCACACATTGATCAGATGTAGGGGAAGATTGCCATGAGGCTCAGAAAGTACACAGTCACAGAACTATTAAGTGGCTGCCCGTGTGGGTTTGCGTATCAAGCGTCAAGACAGAAAAGAGATAAATACCATGAAAAACGGAGTAGAAGATAATTACATTGGACCTACACATCAGTGTGATGACATGTCAAGCTGCTATTATGCTTATATTGAAATTTGATATCAGCCCATAACCTTACCCATATAATGAAGGCTCCTCCTTTTTTTCACTCAACAGCAGACTGAAAAAGAGGAATGAAAAACTTGAATGTGTTTGTGTGTGTATGGTGTGTGTGTTAGCGTTGTGATAGACTGATGACCTCTTGCTCAGTGTGTGGGGACAGACTCCAGCTCCCTGCAACCCTGAACAGAGTTAGTGAGTGTAGAAAATGGATGGTTGATATGAGCCTGTAATGTTGTTCATATAAAGGAGACTTCTTCTTTAACTTGACCTCTTCAGGTAGGTCAAACTGAAAAACGTAGTGTCACATTAAGTGAGGATTAAATGCACTTCTACAAGTTTTTTCCCCCGCATATAAATATATTCCACGGCAACACAAGGCTTTTTAAGATTTGGTTAGTTTAAAGTATTGAATATGGGCACAAAGGATGGTTATCGGCAGCAAAAAAGTTACATAACATAACATCATAGATAACATAAGTGTTTAGAATTACTCAACAACCAATATAATGGAGGCAATGGTGGCACGTCAGGGGGTGCAAGAGGTGCGGCCACACCCGGGCCCCCATTGGCAGTTTGTGAACAGTACAGAAAATACAAATCATTGCAATGAAATGGAGGATGACAACATTTTATTTTATTTTATTTATCCTTTCTTTTGCCAGGAAGGTCCCATTGAGATACAAGCATAAGTAGTTTCACATTAAAAGAACTGTTTCACATATTAGAGCACATACAATACATAAAGCAACACAAGGGAAATAGTAAAGCAAGAGACGCATACAGTCCATACCAGCGAGATCCATAACACATTCCACCTCAGGGATTAAGTGAAACAGCAGTAAATTTCCTTCAGGGCAGTTTGTTAGACCTTTAAAGGTACTCAAAGAAGGGAGTACTACATTATTGGTTATAGTTTGGGTTAGGGTTAGGATATTTAGCATAGGTATAGGTGCTAGTTATTTTGATTAATTGTGTGCGTTTTGTGCTCTTTCTTGAGAAGGATATAAAGTGCCCATTTATAGAAATGTCTGGACAGTAAGGGCCTTGTAGTGCAGTTCACACCTGGACCTGGTCTGGTTCCAGTGTTTTTTAAATGTATTTCTTTCAGTG
Organism: Oplegnathus fasciatus; assembly: GCA_003416845.1. Classification (NCBI taxonomy): domain Eukaryota; kingdom Metazoa; phylum Chordata; class Actinopteri; order Centrarchiformes; family Oplegnathidae; genus Oplegnathus; species Oplegnathus fasciatus. The sequence goes on from NTHP01000033.1 coordinate 196,439, forward strand.
CTGAGTACCACAGACCATTCCATCCACCTCCATTGTATTGAGGTGAAGGTAGAAATCTCAAAACCAAAACTATATAACACTAGAGGTTAGTGAGAAAACAAGATTTTTAATTTGGGTGAACTGACTCTTTAAGACTAATCCCTACGAAAAGATGCAATCATTTTGATCACAGTCACACAATGTGTAACTGCCGCTGCCATTAGCGGAGATCGTATTGCAGTCCCACACAGGAAGTTCCTGACCTAAGCCAGCATCTCCACTAACCTGTCCTCTCTATGACCTAAGGCTGGACAGAAGCCTTTATACAGGCATGCAGCACTCATGCATAACACAGCATCACCATAAAGCCTGCAACAACAGAGCCATTCCCATATCATCCATAACATTTTCATAATGTTAACAGCCAGGTTGCTGTGCATCTGCTGTGCTCGGGTTCTGGGTTGAAAGACGTAACGTTTTCCTAGACACAGGAGCAGCGGGATCACACACACATACGCACACACACGCAGTGGTACACACACACACTGCGGGATCAGTGGGGAGCTGAGGGACCTGCTCTGGCATAATGGGCACTAAGTCATGCATGTATTCAAGCAGCCCAGCAGCACTGAGGACACCCTGATCTCTGTGTCAAAAACTGCTGGCTTTCACATAGAAGTCAACACCTACATACCACCTTGTTGCTGCTGCACTGCCATCCTAGTTATGGCTACACCTGTAGCTTATGCTGATGTTTGTGCTGTCAGTGCTCTGAGAATAAGCTACAGTTGAGAGTTCTCAAATCCAGGGTGAGTCCAGTGTGTGAAGTCTCAGAGGCTATCAGGCTAAAAGAACTGAAAAAATAAAAACAAAGGGTAATGAAGACATTAGCGAGTGGAGCTGAAAATTCAACCAACAACTCCTGGTAAGCATACACACAGAATACACACATCAGGGATGCAAACAGTTAAGGGGTAAAAAAAAAGGTGGGAACATTGCGTGGATAGGGAAAACCTGCCACAACTAGGGGGGTCTGGGAGCATGCTCCCTTGGGAGAACATTTTGAAAGATATTGGCTTTACATGCTCATTTCTAGTTACTTTTTTTGGATCTGCCTGAAAACTACTTCTAACAGCCATTATGGGGCAAAACAGCCCTACATAAAACACATAAAAGGAATGAATAGATGTGGGAGCTGAAAACATCAACAAGACAAAAACAAGAAGACAACAACAAGATAAGAAAAGTATGTTGGAAATCAGCTTATAGTAGCTTCTTTAATAACACTCTTCCACTATCAGGCATGTAATTGGTAAAATTCATAAAAAGCTTACATCTAGTCTATATACATAATTACATATGACAAGTACAGGGGTGGACTGAAACCATAATCAGAGACAATGGCCCAGCATAAACCCCCACTAACTGGCAAGCTTGCTACAATATGCTGCTTAGTGAGGTAAGCTGGCACAGGCTCTCTTTCTTTGACACACACACACACACACACACACATTAGATTTTTTTTGTACAAAAAGTCGTATCTCTAACCAAGTCTAATAGTCTTTCTACAACAATACATTTTGTAATTATACAGTGGTGCTGATGTCAATGATGACATTGTGGTGTCCATCTTAACATGTTATGATGACCTTGGAGGTGTTAGACCCCTCTGGGGACCATGAAGGTTGCACCAGATTTTTTGACAATCCACCCAATAGTAATGTATTTCAAGAAAAGGTGAAAATGTCAATTCAGGTGTTCACCAAAGTCATTAGGACACATCGTCTGGGCACCCTTGATATCTCCAAACCAAACCAAATTTTGTGTCAA
>NTHP01000033.1:201223-248842 GCA_003416845.1 Oplegnathus fasciatus
TTGGGACCATATTCCCTATGGAATGATGCACGAGTAAGAGACATTAAACACGCTGTATAACTAAAATATGGCCTGGTATGTTTATGTGTGTGTGTGTGTGTGTGTGTGTGTGTGTGTGTGAGGGTGTGATAGTAAGGACACACGAAAACAAGTGGGAGTGATTTGGGTTCTGGGTGCCAGAAATTCATTTGGTGGCCTTTCAGAAGATGGTCCCTGGCCATGTCGGTGCTAGGAAAACAATTAGCAACAAAGCTTGAGTTAAATGAATTAGAAAGGATATAGAAACTTGATGACCCAGAAATACTAGCCCTCTGGAAGAACCACGCACAGAGATGTTGGAGATGCTCTATAAGCTGTAGATATATGCACACACACCTTATTTAGGCATAAACACAAGCCGGATGTAAGTCAGTGACCATGTACAATAACACACACGCACACATACACATTCTGACAGGTCCAGGATCATCATTGTTGATGGATTAAAAGTCCAGTTCGAATGAGCTCGGCCAAGAGAGTAATAAGCGGTCCACTGGCTCCACTATCACTTGTCAGTGTGTGTGTGTGTGTGTGTGTGTGTGAGTAAGAATGTGTGTATGTGTGTGTGCGGCTGAAACGGTGCCAGAAGCCCAGTGCAGTGCACTCAGCAAGATGTTAAAGATAATCAGAGGCAATGGCCCAGCATAAACCCCCACTAACTGGCAAGCTTGCTACAATATGCTGCTTAGTGAGGTAAGCTGGCACAGGCTCTCTTTCTTTGACACACACACACACACACACACACATTAGATTTTTTTTGTACAAAAAGTCGTATCTCTAACCAAGTCTAATAGTCTTTCTACAACAATACATTTTGTAATTATACAGTGGTGCTGATGTCAATGATGACATTGTGGTGTCCATCTTAACATGTTATGATGACCTTGGTGGTGTTAGACCCCTCTGGGGACCATGAATGTTGCACCAGATTTTTTGACAATTCACCCAATAGTAATGTATTTCAAGAAAAGGTGAAAATGTCAACTCAGGTGTTCACCAAAGTCATTAGGACACATCGTCTGGGCACCCTTGATATCTCCAAACCAAACCAAATTTTGTGTCAATCTATCCAGTACATGTAGAGACATTTCACAGGATAAGTGAAAACTTGAACCCGATGGTGGCACTAGAGGAAAGTCAGTTTCACCAAGGTCACTAAAATTCCACTTCCATCGCTTGAATATAATTAGCAAATGTGAAGGATCACCAAATTCATCATGAAGGGAAGATAAATGTGTGTACCAAATCCCATGGCAATTCTTCCAATAGTTGTCGAGACATTTTACAAACCACAAATATCAACCTCATGGTGGAGGATCATCAAAGTCATCAGTTGAAAAAAGTGATGGATTTGGAAATTGACTGACATTGCCATGTCATGCCACTAACATGGCTCAAAATAGAATCTCTTTGCCATTCATAACCAAGAAAGGCCTGCAACAAAAACATGTTCACACGTCTAAAAACCAGTGAGCACAAACACACGTAATACAGTTAAAATACACAACATACACATAAGTGCAATGAATGCACACAGTACTACTCTACATCTGAAATACACATATAATGGATAAGTTCAATATTTAAGGTCACGTAAATACAGGGAAATTAATTCTACATAAATTCCTGGCCAATATGTTAAGAATTAATCAACAAGAGTCAACAGCCATGCTTGTAGCTGTGAAAGTAGAGATAATGTTTCAATTTACTACTTTCGAATTGTTTATCACTAAAATTTCTCTGCCAGGCAGTAATTTACAATTCAATAAAAACCACCTTATCTATCAGTGTGAACTTCCCATCCAGGAAGTAAGTCTTCCTAAGAAGTTTTTTCTTAGCATACATACAAATTAAGTTCTGTGAACTTTCCCAAGGGAAGGATGGAAGTAACCTTTCATTCACTTGTTTATCATTAGGATCTTAAGACCGATGGCTATTTCTACTTCCATACAGACACTGCGTGTAAACTCTTTGAACTACTTGTCTAAGAAGATAGCCTTTGAGAAGCTTTCTTGAACTTACATGTTAATTAAATTAACCAGACGTCCCCCAAGGCAGACAGAGATATTACATTGTTGTAGGTGTTGCAGGGACTAGCCAAATGGGCCACTGGCGGATTGAATCAGATTGTGTTGTTAAATAGCCTAAGATAGGCTTTCCTGAGCTCTATTCACTCAGACCTCTTGTTTAGCTCAGCCCACAACCTACTGTTTTAGTCTACCCTTTTTGTAATGATATAAAACCTTGCTGAATGTTGACGTTGTTAAAAGAGATTTCACGACTGCTGTGAACTCTCTTTTCTACGCACAGTGAGCACACGCTTAAAGATTCTTTTCTTCAATTTAGAACATGAGTTAAGTTTTCTTCGACAAAATATTTCTTTCACACAGCTCTTTGAGGCTGTACTTTGGCCCAGCAGTGCTTTGAGCTAACTGCTAACATCAGCATTCTAATATGATCACAATGACAATGCTAACATGCTGATGTGTAGAAGGTATACTGTTATCATGGTCACCATCGTAGTGTAGCATGGTAGCATGCTAATATTTGCAAATTAGCACTGAACACAAAGCACGGTGGAAGTTGATGGGAATGTCTTTAGTTTTGCAGGTAATTGATCATAAACCAAAGTTTGGTGTTAGATGATGCTGATAAAGGTGGTAGAGTAAAAGTCAGAGGATTACAATTCATCCTGTGGAGGACATGAATGTCTAACTAAAATTCCATGGCAATGTAGTTGTTATGATATTTCATTTAAAACCACAAATGTGAACCTTATGCTGGGGCTAGAGGAAAGTCAGAGTATCACCAAAGTCATTAGGATTCATCCTCTGAGAGCAATGAATGTCATCCAATAGTTCAATCAGGAGAGACTTAATTGAAAAGGAGACTTAAAAGGTAATTAAATAATTTTATCTGACATAGTGTGCACTCTAGGGAAAGTTGAAGAAATACATGAGAAGTCTTTGGTGATTAGACCTGATTGTAAGGTCATGATTTTAAGGGGGTAATCACGCCATTTGTCGTATAGGAATATCCCCCCAATGGAGTCTAGACACTGGTGGTGAAGGAGTGAGGAGCAATAGCTGAAGATCAGGATGGATGTGATGTGGAGTGGGACTTCTCATGAGCTCAGTGGAAGGACCCATGGACACTGCTTCTGATCAAACTGGAGGTGAATGGGGTGGAGGAGGACTGCATCTATCTGAAACTGAAATGACAGCTGACAGCAGCAGATAAAGTTGCAGTTTGACAGTTTTTGAGAGAGAGAGAGAGAGAGAGAGAGAGAATGTAAACAAATTAAATAAGCGTGAAGCCTGTTTTTCTTTGGGGTCAGGGAATTTGCAATTTACAGCTGTGTACAGCTAGTACAAATATCCATCCATCCATCCATTATCTATACCGCTTATCCTTTTAGAGGGTCGCTTGGGTGCTGGAGCCAATCCCAGCTGGCATTGGGCAAGAGGCGGGGTACACCCTGGACAGGTCGCCAGTCAATCACAGGGCCAACATATAGAGACAGACAACCACTCACACTCACATTCACACGTATGGGCAATTTAGAATCACCAATTAACCTAACCTGCATGTCTTTGGGTCGTGGGAGCAAGCCGGAGTACCCGGAGAAAACCCATGCAGGCACAGGGAGAACATGCAAACTCCACACAGAAGGGTGAGTTCGAACCCAGAAGGCGACAGTGCTAGCCACTGCACCACCGTGCTGCCCTGGTACAAATATCTATCTGTGAAATGAAACCACTGAATGTAATATTATAGCCAGGAAAAGTACGAAAAATTAGTTATTTTCAAAACATTATTAAATGATGGGGTAACACTATATCTTTATTTTTTTATATATATATCTGCAATGAATATAAACACTTTCCGATAAAACATTTCAAGGAAATTAAAATAACACTGCTTGGAAAAATATACAGTCAAAATATGCCATGCTCTGAAGCGATATTTAGCTGATCTGTGGCACTCAATTTTTTATGCAGGACCAAATAACTTCTAGATGTGATAGAACTCTATTAATACTACACAGAATCAACATTTGGTCGTAAGAGAGTGAACACTAGTGGAGATATTAATTTTTGAAAATCAAAGATTCTTCGTTCAGGTAAAATTTATTTATTTTTATTCAGCAACAGTTATTTACATGAATACATGTTGCAAATGATCTTAGATGTTCAGTACAAATTTCAGCCCAATCCAGTGAAAAATAAGCAATTGAATACACATACAAAAAATGGCAAAAAATTATGAAATGATAAAACTTCATAAATTCGTAACTAAAAAAGTATTTGGAGTAGAGCTGTAGGTTTTTGCAAGGTCCCATGAATTTAATAGAAGTTTTCACATGCATTTTTTCAAGAAAATCCATGACATGTACTGGGAGGTCCTAGGTGAGTTGGTATGGAATGACCCAATTATGTGACAGCGTAATGATACTGATGAGTCAACAGGCCTGCAGCTTTTGACAACTTTCAACTCCGAACCAAAACACAAAAAACACTCCCTGCTCATGATCCGATTGGATGCCATCTGCACAATACAAAATGTCAAATAAAATGTATTTAATGTCTGCGGAATGTCTATTTAAAGCCTGGGTAGGCAGTATATTTTAGAAGCACTTTTTGTTATATTGTTGATATTCTCTTTACATCCAGACAGCAATCGATGAAACAAATGCTCTGACAAAAAAAAAGAAAAAAAATCTGGTGTCTGTGACTGTCGTAGGACTGTAATAAGTCTGTCCAATGATTTCATTCAGACTGAATGAAATGACTGGACGGGCTACCTGCGTGTCTACCTATGTACCTGCCCACCTGCGAGCACTCTGCCCTTGCACACATTGTACATGACCGGAGTCTTCCACAAGGCTAAGCGGCTAAAGCTGGCGAACTAGTCGCACAAAAGTGGCAGAGAAAGAAAAGAAAGGCAGAAGAAGAAAAGGCTGCGACCAAAAAGAGGTTGGATAAAGCAAGAGGTCAAACCAGAGTCAACATCTTATGGATTTTCAACGATGGCAAGAAGAACTGAGGGAGCTGAAGGGCTGAAAAGTGACGCTGTGAGTACTAACAACAGCCATGTTGGTTGTTTACGTTCATTATGATGATGTTCAGTGTTTTCAAACATGTGAATGAGACATGAGTTGGACACAGCTAGCGATGACAACGATGCGCTGCGCTCCTCTCCCCAACGCTCTCTCGTGGACTCGTCCTCCAGCAGTAGTCAGGCGGGGCGCGTTCGTGTGTTTTGGCGGAAGTGGCTTTGGAGGGAGACCTGAAGGGGGGGTGGTCATATAGTTTCAAAATCTAGCTTACTCTTGCTGGTTTCCTCAACGTTACCAACCCTAGCTTTAAGTGATTTAACTATTAACTGGTAATACATTAGATTAGATACAACTTGATAATCCATCAGTGCATCAAGGCTCATTAGTGTGAGTGTGTTTTCAAATCTTTCTGCAGAAATTGAAAAAAGAAATGACCTAATGATTCTAAAAACATTCAACAATCCACTGTTGCATGACTATGTTATTATTAGAGTCATTTTTATGAGTGAGTCATTGCTATTTCAAGAGATTTTTACCCTCATCAGTAGGGGTTGACCGATATGGTTTTTTCGGGGCCGATACCGATTATTAGTAATCAAGGAGACTGATAACTGATATTTGGAACTGATATACATTTGCAGTAAAAATGAAAATCTTAGTGTCCAAATTTAGAATAACACAAACTCCAACACAAAACTTTGTTTAAATGCCTTTAAGCATGTATTAAATTCAGTGCTGCAGAAGAGAACTTTTCAACATCATCTTAAAAAAAATGTGTGAGAGAGAGTTAAAAGAGAGGCCGCAGGCCAGGCTGATGCTTAACTTATATGCTATATGCTTATATTATATGCTTCATTTATTACAGTAAAACAGCTTTTGAAAGCCTTTAAGTTGGTTTCAATTATTTAAATGTTATAAATTAAAAACGTGAGGAACCTGTCATTCAAAACTAGGCTGCTTCACCACTAATGACTACTATAGCTGAATATGTACAATAGCAAGTGACTATTCAGCTCTGATAACTGTACAGGGGAGGCTGGTCCATAGAGGCAGAGGAGGTTCAAGAGGGAGATCAAAATATGAAAAAGAGTAATTGGTTGAAATAAACTATTACCAAATATCACAGTATCATTTATAAAATAACTTTTCTCTCTTCTTTGGAAAAAATCCATTATTGAAATTCTGATTAAAATGCTTCAATAGTGACACCTGCAGGGCAGGCGAGAGGGGACAGTGCAGTCTGTGAAGTCGTGGTGGTGGTGGGGGGGTCTCTTGTGTCAATTTAATGTACTTCAATTTTTTTCATGCTAATCTGTGATTGGCCAAAACACGTAAAAGGATGCTCTAACGGAGGACGTCGTCCCTTACCAATCAACAACCAGAATACAATATTGATATCGTGTTGGTCCAATGATAATCTTCAGATTTCATCTTCAATTCTTTACCAGTGATTTGTAGCATATTAGAAAATAAGTTATAACGTGCAAATTGCAAGCTACTTTTAAACACATCATTAAAAACGACATTTTATGAGTCCAAACGTACTTTTTTCAGATTTAGCTTACCTTTCCCTTTTTTATCGAGCAGTAACTAGCAACTTGCGTTAGTCTACGCAACAGTTAGCTTGTTGTAGCAGCCCTGAACGGCGAGACTGGATTTGGACGGGGGGGCAGCGGCAAAACGCCGCCGGGAAGCGGATGGAGAGCTCCGCTCTGCCAGCGCAGCCTCGGGCCTCGCTGCCTCAGCTGTCCGAGCTAGACCCACGGCGGGACTACGGTGGTGTGCGGCGGCCTGACGTGCCACTGCACGGGCTGCATAGCATGGAGGATGTTCAGGTGAGTCACAGCTGAGGTATAGCGTTACATTTTGGGATCACTTTACTAGATAAAGGTAAACCTACACATCAAACCAATCCATCACATCAGTGTTTTCAAGGTGGGTCCAGGGACAAATGTTACCAGGGTATGCTGGGCAAAACAGGGAATATGCCACTGCAATTATATTATAATTAATCAAATATTATCTCAATAACAGACAAGGGATTTATGAATTGTAATCATGAATTTAACACTTCATATTTGCAACAAAGACAATTTTACAATCAACCAAAACAAACATATTTAATCCAGGTAGCCTGCAAATGTTTGCATGCCAAAATATAACAACTCATTGGCTACTTTTTCTTATTTTGTTGGGCAGTTAGAAAATGCTGCAAATAAACCAGATTAAAATAAATTAATTAAGATTAATTAAACTGTCAAAGCTTGATTTGTGTTGATATGTTACTGACTAGACTTCTTCTGACCTTTCAAGATCCAAAGAAGACTGCCAGCCTTTACTTCTCTCTTGCTCTTGGAAGACTGGATGCAACAACAGGCCTCACAGCATCTATGAAGACAATCTCCCAACATGTGACGTGTTTGGAACCCTCCCACAGGCAGAAGAACTCATAATACTTCATTTTTACTTTGTTTTTAATAATTCCAGATTTTCATGGTTTTTGTTTTTCCTGTTTAAATCAGAGGGTGTTGTGTAAAATTCCTACTTTAACGTACTGGGTGCTGCGTCACCCTTCGTTGGATTGACAGGCTTCTAGTGACACATTACGTACACACAAGGTTCATTCTCATCCAGCAAGTCACCATCATCAGTCACCACACTTTCCTTCACAGGTGCTGAACACTGGTCTGCTTCTTGTTACATCTCACACCCTTGATAAATACTCTAACTTCTGCATTAGGCCTGTATGGTTCATCTGGAAACAACAGGATTGAATACAATTATGTTATTTTTAAGAAATCTTGTAAGCCGTTGTTTTTACTCCTTCATTTTTTGTTGAACGTAAGAGAGTAGAGATAAGCAGCCCACTAGTGTAAAATAACATGACACCGTGGGTTGGTTTTCCTCCTGTCCTCCCCAGTTTTTTGAGTCAGCAGCCGCCACTGCTGTACACCATCTATGCAGTCTATGTATGGATTAACACAGGCCTTATATGCAGTTACATTACCTCTAAAGTATCTAACAACAATATCCTGCAGGTGTCTACAAGAAACAGAGTCAGAGACAGCTTCTGGACATACTTCATTAATGTTAGTTAGTCCTGGGTTGAGACTGACAGTATGACTGGGCTTGGCACAGTAAGTGACGTGTAAGAAATAACGTTATAGCCAATAGACTTGAATATTGGAGCCGATAATCGGCCAGGCCAATAATCGGTCGACTCCTACTGATCAGAGTAAATTGTGGTAGAAATAGTGAGTACTTGAAGGTTTTGTAACCTTTATGGCATGGAAATGGTCAGATATAGTGTTAACACAGCAGACACGACCCTCTACCCTTTTGTACACACACATTAAAGCAGTGATTTTATAAAACCAGTGATTTTCTCATACCAAAGCTTTGCATGTCATTTTCCTAATTGTCAAAGCCATAGGCCTGTTCTGTTTGCCATTGTAATAACTCTGGTACGTTATCATTCGGTGCCACCATGGGCACCCACTAATAAGCACCCATAAACAGTGAAGATGTCACTTTGAGCTCTGTTTAATTGTTTCTTTTTTAATTCAAATTTTTCCTTTTATTTTATAGACTGGACAGCAACATCATGTAACTTATCGTCTATACCCTTCTCTGTCGCCATTGGCACCCCTTTTTGCATTTTAGATTTAATTATAGAATAGATTTGTTGGTAGGGCAAGAAGGACGCATGAATTAGGTTATACTGTTCCTTTAGATTACTATATGAAACTATTTTCCTATCACTTATTATATCTCCCAGACACTTAATGTTAGCACTCTGCCACCTGGCATTGACTAATGGTTTGCCTCCTGCTGAAAATAAAGGATTATGCCAAAGAGGGCACGATGAGAGAGAGGTTCCCATAATGTTGAGCGTCTTATGGAATTTAGATATTCTACAAGAGAAAGTTCTGCAGGAGTATTTGGATAAAACCACAAAGAAGCCAAAGATACTTTGTTGTTAAGATTGGCAATAATTCGTGCCTCCAGCCACTCCCAACTGCCTATTAAATGATTGGTTACCATATCCCCATGCGATAGGATATCTGGCGTTTTGAGATAAATAACACATTGAACGTTTCTTTAGGCTTATTTTAGGTTTACACCACAAAAAGGATGAGAACAAAGATTTTAACTCCTTGAACCAGCTTGATGGAAACTGCATGGGTAAGGCTGACATAATGAATGACAATATTCACCTCAGCCCTCCCCCACAGAGACACTGATAAAGATAGATAGATAGATTTTGGAAATAGAGGCTACGATTATGACACCCAAGTATTTAATCAAATGTGGTTTCCCTGTGCAAGAAGCATTCCCCAAGTCAGTAGAAAAAGTCCAATCCTTACTGAAAATGAACAAGGATCTGATCTGGGATTTGCAGGCCTAATTTATCCCTTTAGTGGCAATGGGCGAGCCTCCGCTGGCTAGCTGGGTGAGCAACATTTATGCTAACAGGGCCTGTGGAGACTCAGACAAAAAAGAGGGAAAAATTTCATTAACATAATGCTTCATCTACATTCCAATCCTAGCAGCCACACAAAGACACACACACACACATACACATACATACACACATGCACATACTTTGTAGTATAGTTTTGGAGAGGTAGCATTTAGTCTGACCACATACACATGCAGCCATGCATACATGGATTTATACATACTGCAAACTTACATATGAATTAATACATGCACACACACATGCATATATATATGTGTGTGTGTGTGTGTGTGTGTGTGTGTGTGTGCATATGCACATGCAGATGCACACACACACACACACATCCGTAGTCGTTGTGTGTAGAGCAGACAGTGGTGGGGGTTGGATCGGGGTTCAGTCCCAGCTCTTTGTTTGACGCCTGTATGGCTGTGGCTCCTTTTAATGAGCTCTAATGGCAGTCCAGAAGGATTCTAATTAATCTGCACACACACAAAAGGCCCGTCTCATTCTATCTGTCTCTCTCCCTCCCTCTCTCTGTTGACCTCTCTCTCCCTCTCTCTCTCCTCATCTCCCTCCTACCTCCATGCACTCCATCTCCAGCTTTCGAGAATCCTCCCTCTCTTCCTTCCCTTCTCCCTTCCCTCCCCATCCTGTGCTGGGTATTAAAACCAAGGCATGTATGTGACAAGAGGTGAAGGCCATAAGGGGAAAAATTGATGATTTAATTGCACCAAAGATGGCTATTATTATGAGATTGCAAAACCTATTTCCAACAGCAGCAGCCAGGAGTCATCCAAGGCTCCCCACCGCCCACCCAGTCTTAAGTGCCCAATGTTGAGCTAGCAAAGGTCGTGTCACTGTTGTCACCAGTCCCCAAATGAAGACACTAATGAAAGGTTTGACGTTCGCTCTATGGCCCAGTAGCTCCATAAAGATTCCCCCTTTCACTGGCAAATCGCATTTCTTTCATCCTTATTAGCCTAGCTTTGAGCTAAGCTCTTGAATAACCAAGAGGCTGACATTAACAATCAGAAGGATCATTCTAGAAGTACAATGACTCAAAACTCTGTTAATTGAAGAACAAAAGATGAACTACAGTAAAGACCCCAGCATGAATCTTAATAACAATAGATGTAAGATATTTTAAACACCATTAACACATCAAAGAGGTTAGCCAGACTTATTTGGAAGAGAAAACAGAAAAGGTGAACACTAAAATCTTGATCCGAACTGGCTGTTACACACAGTTTTCCTCTGCAATGAGGGATAATTTGCGAAATTGGTGTACCCACTTTCAGTTTCACCTCCAAATAAAATAGTTTACATAAATCTTATACCTTGTCGCTGTGTTCCCGGTTTTTAGCAACTATTTTGGTGAGAAACATGTTTTCATAACCTATAGAAAATATGACCAAAACTTTTTAAGATTGAGAGTCTATAGCCATGCTAGCTGCTCTGTGAGGCTGTACTTACACACGATGCTTTGAGCTAATTGCTAACATCAGCATGGCAACGTGCTCACAGTGACAATGTCAAAATGCTGATGTTTTAGTAGGTAAAACGTTTATCATGGTCACCATTTTATGACCTGCTGGTGCTACTAGATAGAAAGTTATAGGATTAGCATTGGAAAATTAGGAAGATTCATCCTGTAGGGAACATTTACGTCTGTACAAAATTGCAATCATGGAAATCCATCCAATAGTTGTTGATGGACCGACAAGTCGACACATCCATCCCCAAAGCCTCGCTACTAGACTTTCTAAAAACTAAAAAAACAAACAAACAAACAAAAAACATTACTAGCCATAGCCTTCCTTCATTATTGTCATCATTACATGGCACACTGCACGAACCATGAATGTGGCTGTTCACGTTTGATTTGATTTTCTGCCCCCTTGTGGGAAAAAATCAAATAACACAGCTTTAACATGTTTCATATTCTTTTATCTAATTTCTAACATCACTACAATACTGTAAAATCTTTGTATAGCCTATTAACTCTAATTTCTGTCTCTGTCACTTAGTATTGTTTTTATACCTTGTGAATTTATCAAACTATATTTATTTTTTATATCATATATGGATGTTGGAGCTCAACTGTGAGTTGATAGTTTGAATCAGCATATTATACTGTTGGAACTTTTTTATTCATATAGCTTTGTATTCTCTGGGCTTTGATTTCACTCAATCTCTGTGTCCTGATGTGTTTACATTTCTTTTTTTGTACAGATTGTATACAGAGACAAACCTGATGTAACATGTTAATTAGTGAGCTTTAGAGGTGTTTGTTAGATTAAACCTCAAAAAAGGCAGATTTTTGAACTTTGGACAGAGTCAGGCCAGCCGTTTCCCCTTGTTTCCAGTCTTTCTGCTAAGCTAATTTCCTACCGGCTCTGGTGCAACAGTTAAGGAACAGACATGAGTTATTCCTTTACATTGACTGCATTTTAGGAGTTTTGGGATGTTGGGCACACCTGACTACTCACAGTGTGGCACGCAAAGACACACTTGTGGGTTGAAGGCTGCAAGTGTGGCTACTAAGACGGATATACCAAATCCTAATTCCATTTTTAACCCTAAACTCACCCTAATCCCACCCTTTACTCATTCTGAACCTAAACGTAATTCTAAACAATCTGTCACAATCCACTTGTTGATGTAAAAAACACTCCTTTACAGGATTTTTGTCACACACACACACACACTGTGATGATCTCTAGTAGACAGTAGTGTTTCAGGCTGTCATACACTTTACACGGGTTCAAGGGTTCATTTAAATTTTGTTTATACAACACAATGCTGTATAAACAAAATTTTAGTTGTAGTGCCTTCATGCTAGACACAAAAAACCCGAGATAGAACAAACAAAAAACTATTAATATTGGTGGAGTACGGAGGATGAATTTAGAAGTCTCAGCCTGAGGAAAGAAGCTGCTCTGGAGTCTGGTGGTATGGCCGCAGCAGTCATCCAGGCTTTCTAGTTGGGGAATGTTTTTGTGATCAACACATCTGATGACGTATGATGTCACTGATAATGTGTATTCCTCAAGATGGATGTGGTTCTCTTGGGTGGTACCAACTCTGAACATGTGTCAGTCTCTGTATTCAAAGCAGTCTTGCAGAGCTATACTGGAGTAGCTTGTCAAACGTAAGGTGGGTCAAATTTAGTATCTACAGCTGTTTGTTCAGTGTGTCAGATACATATTTAATCAACATTTAGGTAAATGTAAATATCGGACTGGACTTGTATCGGCGGATAAATTAAATATTATTGTTTAAAAATATGCCAAATACCTAATACATTGTGATGCAAGCGTGGTCAGTGTGTAAGATTTTAACTTACTGGAATGACAAGACAAGGACCAGTGCCAGGAGCCGGGCTAGGAGTACTATCAATATTGGTGCCAGAATTAATAGGACTCTATAATAATATTTTAATATATTTTAATAATTTTAATATTTTTTTAATAAAAGCCTTTGAAAGGTAGCAATAGTAAAATATCACATGTCATTTCCAAATGTGAAACTTAGGTTCACATGTGTAATCACATCACATGTGAAATGCTTCCCTTCACATGTGAAATTTGCATTCACATGTAAAGCTAATAACATGTCTTTTATCACATGTGAATTTTAAGATACATATGTGATTTACAAATGTGAAACTTAGGTTCACATGTGAAATGATTTTTTTCCACATGCGAAAGATAGAATTTCACATGTGCTTTTTTTGCACCAGTTCAAACACAGCATTCTTGCTACAGTAGTACTAAGACGGCATTGACTTTCTTTGCTCCCACTCTGTCTTCTCCACGGACTTTAAAACTCGCTCTCGCGTTTACTAACAGTGGATGTTGCCAAGCTGTCACTCCGATCACGCAATAGAGATGCATCTTTTGTGGGTCCCACCCACGAGATTTCAGCTCATCATTTTAGATTTGCAAAGCTTTTGGATTAGCTGCAAACAAAACTTTTGGGTGACATTTTTAATCACAAATTTGTGAGTGTGGATATTTTTGCTCTCACACCTATTTATTGATTGCATAATAAAGACACAAAAGTAACTCCATAGCTTTCTGCAAGGGCAGAGGACGGACAAAAACTAAGAAGCCATACCGATCTTCCACAGCCACTAAAAGGCATGTGTCTTTGACTGCTGGTTCATAACAACAGACTTACTGACCGAAAGCAATCACCATTTCTAGGACAAAAAGAAAAAGCAATAATTGTTCAGTGCAGCACACAGAACACTATTTCTGCCACAGTACACTGTTGAAACATTAAAATGTGAATGTTCTTACTGGATTGTGCAGTTGGAATACAAATACAAGCAGAACACAGCAGTTTCAAGTTGGAAAAACCCCTCCAGCTGTAAGTAGTAGGGTAGAGTGTCATGTAAGATAGTGTGTATACTGTACTGCACAACTACTTTCATGATGAATAGGTCTATCACAAAACCAAAACCAGAAATCAGCATCAATGTGGCACTCGGTTCATGTGCATTGTTGTTTGTTTGTGTATGTGCTGTTGGATGGTGCATGTGTCCTACGGTGGGTGTGGGACAGTAGTCTTAACACCGGACAGATTAGAAAACCGATTTCCTGGATGCTGACACACACACACAAAGACACCTCTGTTCTTCTTGGGTGACTGTATGTTATGTGACTGAATACTGAATGCAGCAGGGGCCACATCACTCTGATGTGAGGTGTTCTCTCTCTGGCAACAGTAGCTGCTATTAACTGCTTCTCAAACTTCTCAAACTGTTGAAGGGGGTCAGGGGATCCCTGACAAAATGGGAAAGAGTTTGATTTTAGCATCATTTACCTGCTTAGAATTTATTTGAATTTGTAAGGCTTTAAGAATGTTTGCATTCAGTTTGTACACTATGTTTAGTTAGATTGTCTATCACAACACTGTATAAAAATTAAAGATTAAAAAAATTAAATATATTAAAAGAAATTTAATTAAAGATACTTATTTCATTTATAGTTCCGTACAATACTTATTGTGTGGAAGTATTCATCCTTTGGGGACAATAAATATATATTATAAAATAAAATATATATAAATTGGATGGAAATGAGTTGCATCCATGGTTGGATGGTTGTTCACACAAAAAAGTGACGGGAGTACTTGTGTAAATAATGAGAAAAAAAGAAAGAGGTTGAGGGAGAAGTTCAAACTCTACTTACTTTCTCACCTTCACACACCTGGCCAATCACTGCATAAAGTGGGCGTGCGTGTCAGATTGTCGGTTTTGTAAAGCTGCTAAAATTGTCAGAAGCAGCCTCCCCTAATTCTGATTTCAGTACGGAGGTTTCAGATGCTGTTAATTGATCTGACAAGCACTTCCTTTGAAGCATAGTGAGGCCCATACGGTACATTTTATTACTTTCATTTGGCACATGCTTTTGTTCTAAATGACTTGGATGTGCTTTCACCCTCCGTAAGAACAAGAGAACATGGTTTTCAATCTGTGGTGGAAGATGGGCAGTGACTCTGCTGTCCTGGCTTCAGTGGGCAATTCATTATAGCACTGCAGGCCAGAACAGAGAAGAGCTGAACGACCACACCTCCGAGTGATGAGGCAGCCAATCATCCAGGGGCAGAACAGTGCAATGGTTGTGAGTGTAAGGCTTGACCTTGGCTTTAATATAATAATAATAATAATAACAACAGTAATAATAATAATAATAACAATAACAATAATAATAATAATAATAATAGGCTAATAATAAATAAATTTTAAAAAGAAAAGAGCAGGCTATTTAAAGTTGTAATCTGGAAGATTTTCATTTCATCGTCTTTCATGGCACCTATGGCAATAATCAATAATTGCAGGTGTGTTTTTGGACCTCACTTGAGTTTCAGTTTTCAGTTTCCTTGTCTGTAGGCATCAACCTTTTCTTTGTTTGTTCGGCCATAGTAACTGTTTACTCACAACGGCAGCAGACACAGGAAACAACAGCTCGCCACTTCACACACAGGTGAGTTGAAGAGCGAGTCTTTTGCCTTGTTAAAAGCCTAAAGTCCCTCCTGAGGTCCAGGATCGTAATACTGCAAATGCTGCAGGCTTTCATCAGTGGGTCATAGGCTCAATCACCATTGTGTTGTGATAGGAAGGGATTTAACAGACATTTATTTAAATGAAAATCTTTGAGATTATATCCTTAAACAGTTGAAATATTAAATGTACAATATTAAGGAAGTTTAATAATAAAATACAAAATAATAAATGAAATAAAAAAAATAAAGTAAAAGAGTGATAATTACTATATATGTAACAACAAGCAACAAAAGCAATTATCATTACCATGATCACTGTCATCATCTATCATCATCATCATCTTAATAATTATAAACCTCTAAGACTGAGCAGGAGTGTACATAGTTAAGAAGGCAGTGGAGAAGTAATAACAGATTCTAGATAAAAGCAAGGCTAAAAAATGTGAGGTTTTAACAGTCTCTTTAAGGCCTCAATTGATGTCTTCAGATTCAGAAAATTCCAGTTTGGGTCCAGAGCAACAGAAAGCAGGTTCACCATATATCTTATATATATATCTTTGTCTGCTGCTCTCTATGGAAGGAGCAAGAAAGGAGCAGTTCCATTCACTGCCCTGTAGACCAGCACCAGAGTCTTCCACTGGATGCGAGCTGCGACAGACGGCCACTGTAGTGAGTGGAGATATCTGGACCATATACCTTAATCTTCTAATGTGCCCCTGAAAATTAGGACCAGTTGGAGACTGTATGAATCCCCGCTGGGTCCCTGCTGGGTCCTTGGTTGAAATAAGATCCCCCTTAATGACATAGTGAATGTTGCACCACCTCACAATGCCTTTTTGCACCATGTGTGGAGTTGCAATGCTTTATCTATCCAGCAGGAGGAGCAGTGATTATGGAAGCTGAAACGGTTTATTGCTGAACATTTTTATTTCTTTGTGGCTGAAATCAGCTGTTCTTATCATATTTGATGTGTATTAGGGAGTGCCTTCCCCACAGAGCATATTTTTAATGAAGCGCTTGTTATTATCATATCATAAGGTCAAAAAAATATTATTATATGTAAATAATAGGTGTTTTGTAAAACACTGATACAGTTTTTATGCATTATGTTCTCATTTAGAGAGCGAACAAGCCAGATGGCTGAAAGAGACACGCCTCTAGTGAAGCTGAAACTGATTATTGATGTGCCTTTAGTTCATTAATACAATAATTCATAGTTATTCATATAGTTAAATAAAGGTTAAATATTATAAATGTAGATTCATTTCATTTGTTGTACTGGGAATTAAAAATCGGGTACAGTGACAATTACGGGCCACAAGGTGGCAGTAATGTTTAGTTACTGATGTCACAGAAGTGTCGTTCAAACCAAGAAATAACTAATAATGACAAAACTTTGCTAGCACGAGAGAGATGTAAACAATGCAATGCCATGTGTTTGCCATGTAATAATGCAAAGTTTGTTCAGTAAAGGTTTGAAGGTTGAAACGTGATGTTCCTGTCATTTTTTTGTAGAAGTTACAGCTAAATTTCCACAGTTATACTTTCTGTTCTTTTCATCGAAAGCTCCAAGAGATCCGATGTTCAACAGAACTGTGTGAAAAATTAAAGCAATACAGGTGGGAAATGAATGATATACAGTAAGAAATAACTGTGCGTGCAACGGTGTAGTGTGCACTCATCTGTCCAGCTGACTTTATGTGCTGTTAACGAGGCATATAATTTATCTAGACATAAAAAGAAATACAAAGAAAGAAGTAACTTAAGGTGTAACATAAGGCAAAAATATTTATTATTTCCCCTAACTCAAGTACTTACAAAATTGCACAATTTTCTAACCCTAACCCTGATCAAAGGACAAAGACGTAGAGTTATTACTGTTGACTATATTTGTAAAAATTCTCATTTACCATCAATAAGATTTTGTCTTCTTTCATATACTGTATATAGTGTAAATGGTGAAATCAGTTGAAATCACAATAATCTTTACGTTATAAATTCATGAGGTTATACCCATGATGAAGATCAGCTCTATATGTGATTACAAAAGAGCAGAGGAGCAGAATTGCTTGTTGACTGGCATGGAGAAAGACGCTTCTGGTGTGAACAGCCAGGCTGCGGCTTGCGTGAAAACTGGCATCGCAGCGCTTGCCGGCGCTTCCGCCTCCTGTGTGTCCTGTGCGCAAGACAGCCAAAACACATAATCAGCATTACAGTGAACCTTTTTGTTCGCACATAATGGGCCATCGGTGTGTCACACAACAAGTTTGGTGTTTTGTTATCTATGACTTGTTATAGAATCCAAACACAGATCCCAATAAATTAACCTTTTTACGTTATCTTGATACACCTTGTAAAGAAGCCTGACCAGAGTGGCTAGGAAGTTGGCAGGAGGCAGACGCGAGAGACTTTGTCCGAGTGTAACTAAATGTGTCTTATTTACAAAAAAAGTGACACCATGCTTCACGTGTAATCAAAAATATGTGCAAACTAAAAAACAAATAAACAGTTAACTTGGCTTAACTGAACAAATCTCAACTCATAACATGGCAACCTAACCTAACCTAACCTAACCTAACCTAACCTAACCTAACCTAACCTAACCTAACCTGCACACAGCTTCACTCTGACATCCAACCCACTTAGGAGCCAAAAGCAACTGCTTAAATAGACTGTTCCATCAGCAGGAGTCAATCTAGGCTGTACCATCCAGCAGGTAAATCCAGTGCCTCTCATGAAAACAGGTAAGTGACAAAGTTATTCATTCTCACTCAACTCCAAGTAGAAACACTTTCACACAGCGCTCACATTTCACCATAAAACATAAATTTGTAACCATACATCAACAGATTATAATCGCACTTGGTCTTACCCAGTGACATCACTGATGATGTCACCCAGTATATAAATACAGGAAGTGGCTGGTGAATGCCTCCTTGAGTCCCTGGACCACATGGTGGGTAATGTAAGTAGGAAAGAAGGAAAAATCATTAATTTATGGAACGCAGAACTGAACCACTGAACTGGTGTAATCAAACATAATGCAAAACACAAACAAACCCGGGATAGTATGTGTCTGCAAGTTACAAATAATGATGGAACTATGGCCAAAGCAAACAATTAACAAGCATGGTTAAATAAGCAAGAATGATGGTGAAAATGGGGACAAATGGCGTGTTCTCACCCACTTTGTCACATATCTGTATTTATTTATTTTTTCACAAAACACTCAGCGTGTGATTGTCCAGATTGCCTCTCTATTCAAATGGATATCAGTTGCTTGAAAAGGTGACTGATGCACATATTTCTACCTCTCTTCAGGTGATCAGTTTAAGTGTAGCAGTATAATTTAGAAATATAAAAACAATTCAATGTGATCCTCACTCAACAAATAAATACTGGTAGTTGGGAATAATATATTGGGATGGTGTCTTTTCGCGGTGATGGGCACAGCGTACGAACAGACAAACAACAACATATAGATGATTTAATGTAAGCTTATTCCATTCAGATTAGTGTTTAGATGTGATACATTGTTCATAAAAAAAAAACTGTGACACCATGGAGATCTCCAGGAGGGGAGGGAGACAGAGAGAGGAAGAGAGAGGGGGAGAGCTTCAGCACTAAGCGCACAAAGTATTCTGAAATAAGATGAATTTCTTCACAAGGCATCATATGTTCAGAAATCTTCCACCACACAAATGAAGAGAAGCTTCCCTACATCTTGAGAAAAAGCATCAAAATAGCTCTCTTGGCTGCCAAATCAGACATGTCAGTTTAATTTTGACAGAAAGTCATATACTGTATCTGTAATCACATTTGTATCGGGCCACATGATCTTATACCACCCAGAGATGGTTCCAGACTTTATTTTGGGGAAGTGTGTCTAAAATGATGCACACAAAGAATATTTCCATTTGATGGAATGGTGTAGCCATTCATGGAGTATTTGCTGGAACAAGTTTATACACAATATATACAGTGTGAGATACTGTCAGATGAGGGTTTTTTTTTCTCTTGAACTTCAGTCATTAAGGTGAAATGTGAAAGTAATTTCAGGGTTTATGCTGTTAAAAATATGAATAATAATCACTGAAAACTAGATGAGTGGCAAACAATATTGGCGTTCCAGCAACTACTGTAAGTCTGGAAAACATACTGTATAAACCATGGCCTAAACAAAGAAACATGACTCTGCAGTGTACTGGGGGCCGTCACACATTGGTGTGTGTGTGTGTGTGTGTGAATGTGTTTTGCTGAAGAAAGCGCCATGACACCCTGCAAATGGATCCAAGTCTAGCTGGCAACCAGAGAGCCTCCGGCTGGGAGCAGCGATTCTGAGTGGCTGGCACTATTACTGTAGGTGTGTGCTTAGCCTAGCTTAGCACAAAGACTGGAAGCAAGGGGAATCATTTAGCTTGTAAAAATAAATAAAATTATGATGTTACTATAAGTGTATGCCCAAGCTATTTCTTGATCAACAACTAGTTTGTATACAGTACATATAAAATTGCTGATGCATGATGTATGCATATATTTGTTACTCATATTATTTAATATCCATCCAGCTAGCAGGTGGATTCAAACCCATGACCATCTTACTGTGAGGTGACAGTGCTAGTCACTGCACCACTGCTACAAATATCCAACCATGCAGAATTTTCTTGTATATGCATGTACTTAAAACTGCATTAAATTGCCTTTGTATTTATGACTAAATAATTAAATGAAACAGGGATGACTACTTTTGCATATCTTCCTTTTCATTTAAATGCTAACACTTCCTAAAAACAGATTGAGTTTCCTTTACCTCTGAGTAATCTTTGAAACTACCATATCTTTGTTTCAAAGATTAATGTATATCTATGTTTTATATCCATTCAACACTTATAGCCTATGAATATTAACACTGCGTATATTTTTTGTTGAATGTATGAGTTTATATTATACAATATTTATGTGAAAAATGTATAATAGTGCACTAATATGTTCATGTAAGGCTAAATTCAGATTTTTATGTGGGGAAACACTCATGTTAAAGAAGTGACAGAATACATTATTACAAAAATAAAATGTGTAACAATATTAAATAATTTCATATTGTGGCAACAAAAATGTTATCAATCAGAACCAAAAATGACTAATAAGTATTAACACTATTATCTGCTATCACTGTTACCTTATTAACATTACACTGGACAGTTACAACTTGCCTCCAATATTGTATTTTCAGATACCTATAAAAAAGTTGTTTCTTAAACTTTTGTAAGCAGGACTCTTGGTCCCTCACTGTTTCACTCCTTCCCAGAGAAGTCAGGGTTCAGGGTTCAGGCTTACGCCTGGGACCAAATGTATAAACCATGCGTACACACGAAAAGTGTACATACACCACTTTCCACGCAGATTTCCGAATGTACAAAAATCCACGGGCAGTGAGAATGTGCGTACTGGTACATATCTTTCACACCATGCGTACCATATATGCAGTCTTTTGAGTCCGATTAGTGTGACGTTGCGAGTTGGCAAAAAAGGATAAAAGTGTGAATCTGGGTGACATTTTATTGAGAGCTTTTGTTTTTCACTACATTGCGTTAGGATGTAATCTATAGTTTAAAAAAAACTTGACTATAATTACACAGTGATGCGTGAGGGGTTAACCACCTTTTTTGGCAAGCTTTAATTTTGTTCTGTCTTGAGTAAATATGTTTGTCACTATGCATTATAATGATTATACTGATAACGATCTTTATATAAATTAAGATTATTATCCTGTATTATTTGGGAGTAAGAATAACCTACACCTTCAGGTGTGACCAATTAACAGGTCTTTAAAACGGCACTATATAAAGGCTGTAGCCGTGCGTAATTTCTAGTTCACAGTCGGTAAAACTGCGCTTCTTCTTCTTCAATTGCTTCTTAGATACTTCCGCCATTTCTCCTCAAAACTAAACTAAATGCTGGTCCTTTATATGCAAACCAGGTAATTGGGGGTGTATTTGAAGCCATTTATGGTAAATTGTGGGGATGGTCAGAAGGCTTGTGCAGGTGCGCACAATTTCAGGATGATTGAGATGTATGAGGAAAAAACAGGTGGGAACAGACTACATGGGGTTTTATAAATCTGACGAAAAGACTGCATATGCATGTTTCCTGTTTTGTGTGTATACGGATTTCTACACCTAAATACATACAGAGTTTTATACATTTGGACCCTGGATTCCACCGGCCACGGCTGTGTCGCATTCTGGCTGCGCCATTGTTTTTGTTCCCTCCTCTGCATGGCTTCATACCCCATCAGAAGCGTTTCAGGAGTGGAACGTTTTGCCCACCCGATGTTGTTGACTTGCTCAGAATTTGTTGATTTGGTCATTTTTCCTTGATTTTTGTGCTGGGTTATTCCACACCAACTCACCTAGGACCTCCCAATTCATGTCATGGATTTTCATGTGAAAACTTCTATTAAATTCCTGGGACCCTGCAAAATCCTACAGCTCTACTCCAAATGCTTTTTTAGTTATGAATTTTTGAAGTTTCATCTTTTCATCATTTCAGCCATTCTTTGTATGTGTATTGAATTTCTTATTTTTCACTGGATTGGGTTGAAATTTGTACTGAACATCCAAGAAACCCTAAGGATCATTTGCAACATGTACTCATGTAAATAGTTGTTGAATAAAGTAAATAAATTTTACCCGAACAAAGAATCTTTAATTTTCAAAAATGAATATCTCCACTAGTGTTCACTTTCTTGCAACCAAATGTTGATTCTGGACCAAATAACTTGCAACATTTAGTTGCAAGAACGTGAAAGTAAGTGATGCCGCTTCTGTTAAAAATAGACTAGGTGCATATTTTAAGTGGAGCAGAGCGGAGAGCTGCTGCTGAAATGCGCTGCGGCGGATCCAGCAGCGTCCACCAGCAGTTCGGGACAGGCAGGATAATTGAGTAAATCAATAGCTTGAGATGGTTCAGATGGAGTACAATCAAGTAGGCTGTTCATTTAGGATACGGGAACATATGATACTGCTAAAGTGTTTTGGGGCAGCATGGAACACAGTGTCAAACTTGATACAAAGATGATCAGGGAATAAAAACATTTTTCAAGTCCACTGAATTGATACTCAGAAGAAGGGTAAAAACTAAATCTAATGTGTGGCCATGGTTATGAGTTGGACCAAACGTATGCTGGACTAAATTAAATGACTGTGATTGAAAAAAAAATCTGTTTCAAAACCATTGGTTGAATCATCAGTGTAGATATTAAACTCAACAGCAATAATAACTTCAAATAAATAACTGAAAATTTAAAACAACGAAAGATAAACGATCAGACAATTCATGTATAAAGCTAGCATTTGGTCTAAGTGGGCTATAGATCATAAGGTAAAGGACAGGTACAGTGCCACAAATTTTAAACATAAAAGCCTCAAAAATAGAGCATTTATCTGTAGTAATGGGCAACAATAATACATTAAAAAAAAAAAAACCCAGCTAGGCCACCACCCAGGCCACTGTCCCTGGAGAGCTCAAATATTCATAGTTAGAAGGGCATAGCTCAAGCCACTGGCGATGGTCACCAGGCGACAACCAGGTCTCAGCTGAAAATAAAAAAGTCTGAAGTTAGTAGAGGAAATAAGGTCATTCAAAATAAAACTGTTGTAAGAAAAACATCTTATATTTAGGAGAGCCAGTCTCACAGGTATACTTTGGCCAGCAGAGGGAGTGGTCTGGACAGATATTAAATTATACATTCTGTGTGCTATATTGGTGTGGTATTTGAAGGGCCTAATATTGATTACTACATGGAGAAGTATGGGAATGAGATGGAGTTATAGGGCCTAAGACAGTTTGTGGCTGACAGGGAATAGATATCAGATTTGTTGGGATTGCTGTGCGGGTTGATAACACTATTTGGTCTTTCACTAATCACAACATGTATGGGCAGCATTTCAGAAGAGTGTCTTTTTGACGGACAGACTCTATTTAGTCTTTTACTAATCACAACATGTATGGTCAGCATTTCAGCAGTGTCTTTTTGACGTTGGAAGACCAGAAAGATAAGTATTGGGTCCCAGCTTGATAAGGGAAGAGTCACGGGGGGAGCTAATGGGTCTATGCCAGGATGAGTTGATGGCAGCGGCGCAGGGAAAAAGTCAGCTTGCAACTGGAGACCAGAAATGACCAGTGTCGAGCCTTCATGGTTGTCTGGACATGTAGCAGATAGTCAGACTGCAGGAGCGTTAAGAACTGTATAAAACATGTTATGCGTCAAAATACGTGCACCCAGTCTGCTAGGATGGATACCATCCCTCAATATATAAAAGGATGGACGATTCCGGAAGAGGTTAAAATTGTCAATAAAAAACGTTCTGTGCCCTGTACAGGCAGACTGGAGCCATGGAAACGTCATTGCAACCGACATGGATAATGACATTCCTAGCGCAGGGGTGTTTCGCCAAGAGGCTGGGGATCTTGTTCAGAATGTCAGCCAATAACAGTGAGGTGCGGGACTCTATGAAAACGTAGCGACCAGTTGCCAGATCGTAAGCACGTGGGACCACCAGAACAACAACATACATACGGTTCCACAGCTCCAATTCCCGCGGAGTCAACCAGCTGTAATACAGACAGCGCCACTCTGCCTATGCTGACCACATTGTGGTCAAAGGGGGTATATAATAAAATCCTGTCATCAGGATTCAGGCACTCTGCTGCCACCTAGCATCTACAGTTATCAAGTGCAGCCCCCTCTTTTACTGCCGCGACATCGCTGTGGTAACATGGCAGCAATCCTGTCAGATGAAACGAGTGACATCTGTATAATCTAATATCACTTTTAACTCAACCCATACATAAAGCACACCTTTTAATATATTATTACAGAGAGTAATATTCTCCCTGCAATTTACCTTTTTCAACCTCTGCTTCTGTTGCCCCAGAGTTAGTGGATTATACTAAGTCAGTGAATGGTGATCATTTAGTAACAGGACATTGAGCACATGGATTTCTTTGTTTGATTTGTTTCCCCAGAATTGGGTTACGTGGTTCTGTTTTTATTTCAACCTTCACTCTAGTAAAAATCACGTGATTTGTGGCATTCCAAAAAAATATGTGAGATGACTGTCTCCACCAAAGTGCTTATCATGAATTGAGATTGCCAGAAGAGTGTATCTGCAACCAAAATGTCTCCAGTTGCAAATACTTAGATTATTGTGATAATATTCCCAGGTCTTTTCACATTTGTCATCTTCAACTATACTATTTACCTCTTGTTCCCATCTATGTTTGTACATCTAAAATACTGACTGTGTAGGGGTATCCTCTTATGAATACACAATGTCTTCTTGACT
The DNA here is from genome assembly GCA_003416845.1 of Oplegnathus fasciatus. Lineage (NCBI taxonomy): Eukaryota > Metazoa > Chordata > Actinopteri > Centrarchiformes > Oplegnathidae > Oplegnathus > Oplegnathus fasciatus. The sequence continues at coordinate 226,146 of NTHP01000033.1, forward strand.
TTACTTTGCTGTGAACTAACTATCCAGTATTGTTCTTGATTATATAATAATACTTAAATCCTGTGCCATTCTTTATGTGTTGTCAGATAACCTTGAATGTGAAGCATCAATAAAAATCACCGGTCACAATACAAGACTTTACCTGAAGTTGGGAGAAAGACTTCAGGGGCTGCAGTCCCCCCTAAAGCCAATATATTGTTATTTGAGGCAGAGGGGTCGCACTTAACGTTCACCACATCTAGCTAACCCAAAATTAGCCGCCTTGAATCCTGCAGTCAGTCATCATATAATGTATTAACATCACTTGTTGTCAGCTCACCTCATGCCATTACATGATTTTCCTTTCAGTAAAGCAAATAAACAATAATCCATGTGTTGATCAGGTAAAGTAATCCGGTCAGAGAAAGGAGATTTGTTCTTCAGCCGTTCAGGTCAAGCTTGCAATTTTGTGAAATTGCTGCGATTTCTCCCCATTATCATCATAAATTTAGGGTGCTTTCACACCTGAGCTGTTTGGTTCGAACCCTGGAGCGTTTCGTCGGATAGTCCGGTTCGTTTGGGGTGGTGTGAAAGCTCATTCAAACTCTGGTGCGGACCAAACAACCAAACTCTGGTCCACCTGAAAACGGGGTCTCGGTTCGCTTCCAAGTGCACCAGAGATCCGAACCAAATATAGGAAGTGAACCAAAAAACAGTGTATTGCGGATGATTACTTTCAAATCCATAACTTATTATGACCATACCTCGCCCGTCTTCTGTCTAACAAGGACAACACATCATAATCCGTCTCTCTCATCAGGGCCCGCCTTCTCCTTCTCACTCACTGTCCTGTCAGCTGCTCATATTGTTCCCCATCTTGCAAAGCATTTGATTGATGAAAACACTAAAGCAAAACCAGAAAACCCAAGACCACATAAATTTGGTATTGCTCCATTATTTCTGAGATCAGGAAGTGTCGGTGAGTTTCTTTCGGATATTTTGTCCAATAGACGAACTACAGGTGTGAAAGCACCCTTAATGTCCATACCGTTAAAGAGAGAGAGAGAAATATATCTTGCCTTACAATTTATGACAAATACATTAATATATTACAGTAGGTGTGTTTCTCTCTTGTGTTTCTGATTGTAATTTCCTGCCAATGCAGGCCACAATACTGAATCTATTTAGGATTTCTACATAAAAGATATTGTTTAATGTAGTATATTAACCATTCAGAATACCAAAGACAGTTCTTACATATTAAGACACAATTGAAAAAATAAAATCATTGTCTGCAATATAAATTCACAATTATGAGATTATCTTCATGATTGAAAGCATGATTTGTTCTCTTGGAGTTATAATAATCAAAATTCTACCAGCATCTTTATTTTTTTGGTTCATTCTAGAAAGGCACAGTTGTCTTACGCTCATTACATTACATCATTACATTGCAGATGCGAAGGCCAGCAGCTATTTTTGTTTTAATATGTAATTTTTTCACTTTTTTTACTGAACCACGCATTACCTATGGAAGCACGTAATGCCTGTGACACACTGATACAACCCTTAAGTTATCTACCCGTCATTTATCCAGTATATACAATCCAGTGTTTCTGCTGGTAACATTTTGTTGTGACAGGCTGCCAAATCACAAAAGAAAGCAAAACATTCCGCCATCAATCATCTGATCCACTTCCTCAATACATACGTGATTGTTACATTCAAGAAAATGAGTGTACTCAGATATTTTCCAAGGAAAAGAAAAGCAGACAAGGTAGGTAAACAGAACATACCGGGCTGGAAAATGACGTGCACTCTCAGCTAATGTATGATGGTTTATTGACCAACACACCCATCACTCTGTTGTTTTTGTTGAAATTCAAAAGGGAGCAACCCCCTGTAAAAAAAAAAAGCGAAACGTCACAGACGGGGGTTTCCCTCTCTAACAAATCATTTTTGGCTGACATTACAGACTTTCCACAAGACAGACTGTAGTAGTAATTAGGGTTTGCTCTATATACATTTAATATATTATTAACTGTTCTATTTCGTCTAGGCTTCGCCCTCTAAGAGCTATCGCTATTGGGTTTATCCCTGTGCGCATGCGCAGTCATGAAGATTTTCTTTCCCGCCACTGTACACTGTACAGTTGCCCCTCTCAGGTCCTCATGTACAGTATATGACACCATCAGGACCTGAGCTCTGATCCCAAATTGTCTTCAGCATCAAGCAGTCAACAAGTGAAGAGGCAAGTATGAGGAAATCCGGCTGACCAGAAGCTGTCCGCTTGTGCCCCACCTGTCACACCCACTACATCCTGCCATCAGACCTTCACCCCCGCTGCGAGTCTTGCCTCTGCGCTGAGCACGCCGGGCTGGCTCTCCCTGTCCCCACCGCGGCCAGGAGCCCCACCGCGGCCAGGAGCCCCGCCTCAGCGACTATCTTCTTCTCCGCGACAGGCTGTCAGCCAGACCCGAGCTGCCAAAGGGCTTATCCAGGACTTGCTGGGGATTATAAAGAAGGCAGCAGGTCTGAGGGGCATCACGATGCCGGCAGAACAGCCTGCCCCTGCTCGTGGCCTCTTGAGCAGGGACATCTATGACCAGGAACCGCAGGCTAAACGTCCTCCACTGTGGCCTCGTTTCACAGAGCTCCAGCCCTTTAAGGAGGCGCCTTTTTCTGTCCCTGGGAAGCTGAGAGCTCCAGCGTCCAGGTGTGAGCCTTTCACCAGAGTCCACAGGGAGACAGAGAAAGGATTTCCTGCCGTTCTGTCGCTAGAGCATAGCCTAGCTAGCATCCTGCTTGGCAGCAAAGGGAAACTCTCTCTCACTGCAGTGGAGAAGGCGGTGAACTTGCAGACAATTATGTCGACAGACGCTCCTCAGATGTGTGCACACTTGCTTACGGAGCTACGCTCAGTGTGGCAAAGCCTGCTGCCCATAAATACGTGGATGTCAAGGTTAATTTCAACTGGCTACATGCTTCAATTCGCCAGTCCCCCTCCCCCGTTTCTCGGTGTGGTGGAAACAATCATGTTATCTCAGACGCAGATAACAGCCCTGAAGGATGAACTGGCGAAGCTTCTGGAGAAGGAAGCGATATCCCACGTCCCTGCAGGAGAGGAGAACAAGGGAATTTATTCCTGTTATTTTCTCATTCCAAAGAAAACTGGAGGAATGAGGCCAATTTTAGACCTGTCTCTGTTCAACAGGTACATTATGAAACGGCCTTTTCACATGTTGACAATCAGACATGTGTTGGAATGCGTGCGTCCCGGCGACTTGTTTACATCCATCGACCTGAGAGACATATTTCAATATCAGTACAACCGGTTGCCGTTCAGCTTTTCGCCAGCTCGATGCACTTTCTCCAAGTGTATGGAAACGGCACTAGAGCCGTTATTCAGAAAAGGGATCAAGGTGCTGTTCTACTTGGACGACCTGATCATTATGGCCCCCTCCTGGGAAGAAGCTGCATACGATAGAGGTCGTTCGGCATCTGCTAACACTAGGTTTCGCCATAAACTGGCAAAAGAGCTCTCCGCTCCCCACTCAGTCGTTAATTTACCTGGGTGTGGACATGAACTCTGTCACCATGAGAGCAAAGCTATCTCCAGACTATCCCCAGACTATCCCCCTCAGTGATCCAGCTGCTGGGCATGATGTCTGCAAGTCACGTGGTAGTCCCCTTAGGGCTCCTCCACATGAGGAAAATGTAGAGGTGGTTCAGCGCCTCGATCCAGTTCGGCACAAGAGACGAATGCTGACCATCCCTCCCTCTCTGCAATTAGACCTAGCATAGGTGGGGGTGGGGGCAATCTCGGGTTGTAGGAAGGAAATAGGAGAATCCTCAGTCCCTCCACACAAATTGTCTGGAGCTATGCATGGTGCTGAAAGTGCTGAAGCATTTTGACCCGCTACTGACAAACAGACATGTCGTAGTAAGAACAGATGGCGGTAGCAGACATCTGCGCAGCAGCTTCATGGGCTTGATCTGTTGAGCTCAGAATTCTGGAGCATAGACGATGCTTTTTGTTTGAAACGCGCCGAAGCTATTTTTGCTGTAACCATGGTTTGTAACAGGCGGGTAACAAAGCTTCAGATGTACACCATGGAGGTAATGACTTTGTTTATAAACACACGGTAATTAGGTTTGCATTTGTTAGTATTGCTTTGTGTGTTTGTGTGACTTATTGGGCCAGCCTAGTGGTCGGCTGTTGCTATGATGCTGACAGTGTTATGCTACAGTGCTATAATATTATTTCCAGTCAAGTTTCAGATTAAACTGTAAAAAATGTACTACATAACATCTCTCTAAAGACCCACTCACAGGTTGACCTGCAGGTTAGGTGGGTTTGGGTAAGCTTACTAGAAAATATCACGGGTTCGGGTGGGCGGGTCAGAAAGTGACAAAGCAGTGATCCGAGTAAGTTATTAAGTTTCCCTGCCATCCAGACTACGCTCTCCCAGTGACTCATCTCATCCATCCCTGCTCGTCTCAGCAGACTGGTAGTTGGTTCCTGTTTCTACCATTATGCCAATGACTGAGGTATGTTGATTTTATGTCTTTTGAACCAAGTGGTCGGTGTAGAAGTGATTCAGTTCAACCTGTATTTTTTGTGGATGATTATCTGCTACTGTACATGGGACATTACTCATGTAAATTCAGAAACGTCGACAAGTCATGGACTGGGATAAAGGTTTAAGTTTTGACATTGTGTTTCACACAAGAATATAAGTTTGATTTTGTGATGGAAATTGTGGGATAAGAAAAGATTTTGTTGTTTTCCTTTACTTCTTTCTTTACTGGCAAACTTTTATAACCAGAGACTTTGAACTGGAAATAAGAAAAGAGAGTAACAAAAGTTAATTTAATAAGTGAGTGAATAAATAAGTTGTTGTTGCTCAATATACTGGTTCATGTTATTATGTCATGACTTACTTTGGAGTAGGGGCGTCTCACCTATCCTGCTAGATATGTGAAAGGGGAAGGGTTTGTGCTGAGGTTAGTTTGAGCTAACAGGCTAATGCACACTCACACTCCAGGTAGCTGCCGTGACAGAACTAGGTTCTGGAGCCCACCTTGTCATGTCTGATAGTGTTAACTTTAATAACACTGCACCTCAGGATAGGTAAAAACATACCTAGGTAATGAGACCAGTTGTATTGGGGCGGGGACTTCATTTCTCAATCATTCAAAGTAAGCGAGTGATAGTATACCCCTACAAGGCGGTGGCTTAACGCCCCCCCTACATAATTGCCATCACGAACAGGATCATACTCAGTTAACCCCAGTTACAATATTCACCAGTCCCAGGTCAGCCAGCCTAAAGATGTCAGAACTGGGGGGAGAAGAAGAGTCAAAAGAGGAGAAGGGTTTAATGCAAGCAGGCATCACCTGGTCCGAAGAGGAAGAAGTCCAAGCTAGCGGTATCAGGAACAGTGTTCGTGCTTGAGGTTTAGTAAATGCTGCAGCAGCTGCGGAGGATTCAGAATCCACATTAACAATGGAAATGCTTCATGAGGAGATAAAGAAGATAGCTGCTCACCAGGAAGAACTATACCAAGCACTGTACAACCAGGAAAAGGTCAAAGAGCAACAAAATCAGCCTCCAAAGAGGACACCTCTGAAAGATGATAGAGGGAGGTACATTTGCTACAACTGTGGGGAGCCAGAACACACCAGCCGACGCTGCTCACAGAGGGTAGATGGAAGGGCCACAACTGCATTGCCCTTATATACCCACGGAGCAGCCGTGCCAGCAGGTAACAGTTCTACAGAGCAACGGCCAGACAGCCATGGCCCATCCATGATTAGGAGTCAAACAGCGGAGTGTGTTGCTAGGGAAGTGGATGAGGCTCTCCGGAGAACTGCTTTTGGGAGCTGCCGGACCGTTGAATTGGCAATAGCCAGTGTGAAAACCACATGCCTCTGGGATACCGGTTCGATGGTAACTACTATCACAGAGGCTCATTTCAGGGAACACTTTGGAGAAAAGGAGATGTCTGCCAACTGGGTTGAACTCACTGCAGTAAATGGACTGGACATCCCACTGTTGGGGTGTATAGAAGCAGAGGTAGAGTTGATAGGAAAGACAGTTGGTAGGATGTGCATTCTAGTGCTTACTGACAACCACCCAGACGTAAAAAGGATGAACGGGCTCCCAGGTATTGTAGGAATGAATGTGATCGAGGAGCTTGAGGCACGCTACATGACTGAAGGAGAGCTAAAAAAGATGGACAAGTACATTCCAGCCAGAGGGGAAGCAATTATTTGCCGAGTGTTGGCCACAGTAAAGAAAGAAGCTCAGTGCGTAGGTCCTGATGGCAAGATCGGATTTGTCAAACTGGCTGGCAGACAGGCGGTAACTATTCCTCCATTTAGTGAAATAGTGGTCGAAGGCCGCAGCAGAGCGTCAGCCAAAGTGAAATGTGAAGTGTTAGTGGAGGCTACACCTAATGCAAGCCTTCCTAGAGGGGTCTTGGTGGCCAACGTTCTCGCAGAGACAACAGGTGGCAAAATTCCAGTCAGAATCATGAATACAAGCAAGAAAACCATAAAGTTGATGCCAAGGTCCCGAGTAGCCACCATAAGCAAGCCAAAGGAAGCGCTTCCGGGAGAAGTGGTGGAGTTCGAGGAAAATGAGGGGGTGTTGCATGTAAAAGGGCTCAAGTCAAGTGAGAGCCAGGCCGTAGGCTGTGAGACAGCACCGTTGTCCATCCCTGTCCAAGTGAACACAGACGTGCTCATGCCCCCACAATGTCAACAGCTCAGTGAGCTGCTAGCACGACACAGGGATGTGTTTTCAAGGGATGAACATGACTGTGGCTATACAACAACAGTGTCACATAACATCCCTACTGGTGATGCAGCCCCAGTCAAATAGAGACATCGTAGAGTGCCACCACAGGTTTTCCAAGAGTTCAAAAGGCATGTCCAAGACCTTGTCAGTCAGGGGATTCTCAAAGAGAGCTGTAGCCTGTGGGCATCACCTGCGGTGATAGTAATCAAGAAAGATGAAACTGTGCGCTTCTGCTGTGACTACAGAAGGTTGAATCAGGTGACACACAAAGATGCCTACCCACTGCCACAAGTGGAGGAGTCATTGGATGCTTTAGGCAAAGCACAACTCTTCTCGACATTGGACTTAACGGCAGGCTACTTTCAGGTGGCCATGAGTGAGGAGGACAGAGAGAAGACCGCTGTCACTACGCCATTTGGGCTGTTTGAGTGGACCCGGATGCCGTTTGGCTTATGTAATGCTCCGGCCACTTTTCAGCGCTTCATGGGGGTGGCGCCCCAGGAGGAGACGGAAGAGAGCCGGGATAAGAGCTAAGCAAACAGCTTGGACCTAAGGCTGCTCCTGGCTAATGTCCGGTCTGGATGAAATGGGACTCAGGCTGGCCAAACAACAGGAAATCAGAGACTGTGCCCACATCTTTACTGAGACCTGCCTCCATCTCAACACCCTGGATCAAGCTATTGCTCTCAACGGGCGGATCGTGTACCATGAATGTAGAAGGTTATAGTTAGCAAGGCACTAAGCAACATAGGCGAATGAGTACATGTGATTTGTGTTTTGAAAGATTTCAAGTACTCATTGGAGTAGAGCATTAGAGACGGGAAGAAACTGTCAACACTGTCATGACCACAGGAGACAAGGCAACGACATTGGAAAATACAGCTGGTATCGAGAAATAACAGCCACCTCACTAATGGTTAAAATATAAACCAGCACAAAAATGACAACTACCAACATAGAGTACCATGCTCTGAACAGACACATTACAAACACTAACAAAACATTTGCATTTTGGAACAGAAAACAGAAAATGTAACAAACTACTCAGTCCAGCACGAGGCATGATGAGAAATGTGGGCCGTCACTACAATATTTATGTCTTTCTTCAATCAGCAGGCTACAGTTTATGGATGGCTGAGAACAGGTTAATACTGCCATCTAGAGGATTATGTCCATATTGTCTTAATCTTATCAGTCAGCTGATGAAATTATACGGCCAGACTGTGAGCCAATAATTAATGTTACATTATCGTCATCAATGCTAGTTAGCTAGCTAGCATTAGTAGAAGCCAACCCGTTAGCCAGCCTGAGGTGAGCGTGAGTCTGGTGCCAAGTTAGTTTTTATAGTTGTTTAACTGCATCATCGTAAACTTTTACCTTTTTAGCTTTTACCTTTTTAGCTTTCAAAAAATGAAAAGATGTTTTGCTGCCTTTTTATCTTTACTAACGTTAGTTTACTCCACTGTGCTGCACAAAGGCTACCGGCAGCAACCGACAACTTTTAAGGTAGAATGTTTTCTTGCATGTTCCTCAATGCACGAGTTGACGTCGTGAATCAATGAACACACCTTAAATGTCAACATGATGACTTTGATCATTCCATTTGTTTTTATTGGCTCTCTTGCCTGACATACGCTTTAGTGATAATTGGATCTTCAAGTGCTTAAAAATGTTTATGAATTTCAATCACATTATGTGAACTGAACATATTTTGTTTCCTCACCTGGAGAAAAAAGTGGCGGAGCGTTGTTCTGGTGTGCTCCAGCAGCACTACACCCCTGTCTGTATAGTCTCGCCCTGTTCCCTAATTTAGGCTACGTTTTTCAGCGTTTCATTCATTCATGCATTCATTCATCGTTTCCTGTTACTCACATCTCCTCTCGTTTCAGAAACTTCACTTCTTGCCTTTGTGCGTTTCCTGCCTGTTTCCCTTTGTGTGTTACCCTGCCCTGATTAGTTTCACCTGTCCCTTTTCATCGTCCCCTTCCTAGTGTATTTAGTCTGTGTTCCCCTCTTTCAGTGCCAGTTTGTCTCAGTACTCAGCGTCTAGCGTTCTAGCCTTTTTCCTTGTTTCCAGTATTTTCTGTTTTTTTTGGATCTCTGTCTGTTCGTTTGACCTCGCCTTTTGTCTTCTCCCTGGCGGATTTGTTTGCCTGATCTGATGGACTGGAATTCTCCAGTCTGCTACTTGCTTGATCTTTTTCTGAGAGGCTGCCAGAACACTTGCCAAGGCAAGTGTTAAGTTTCTGACTACGCCATTGAGTTCCTCACCCTGGCAGCTGACGGCAACTGGAACTCCTCCTTACAGTTCGACGCTTTCCTCCATGGGCCAACCCCATCAAGGATCAGTTGGCTCCATTTGAGCTGTATTACTGAAGCACGTATTACCAATGACAGAAATACATACACTCATCAAGCTATTGGATTAAGCGCAGCATCTTCCGGTGTTGGTGCTGAAATGTAGTCAGAGTTGATGGACAATGTTTCCCAGTTGTTGAGTTTTTAAAGGCGCAGTTAGCAATTCTAATCCAATACATGTTTTGTCAAATTCAGCAAATATCTCCTCATTATACTGAAAGGTGGTTTTAATATTTTGTTCATCCCATTTACATGCATGAGAGGGGCAGAATATTAAAACCACCTTTCAATATAATACACTCCTGTACAACACCACCACCCACAACGACTTCAAAAATAAACGTAAAGAAAAATTATTACCTTTCTGACAGTGTCAACAAAAACTGAAAAATTCTAAGCTTTATAAAAGTAGAATTCATGGCAGAGTTTTTGTATTGGATCACATTAGATGGTACAGGGGTTCTTAATGAAGTGGCCGATTGGTGTACATCAACAGTGACATCATACGATGCATATGTGTTGATGATCATCTCCCAACCAGAAAGCTTGGATGAATGGAGAAGTGAGGGCCCTATCCAGAACCAAAAAAGCTGCCTTTCAGTCAGGTGACAAGGAAGCATACAGCACAGCTGGAGCGAGACTGAAAGCTGGCATCAAGAAGGCAAAGTGAAGACATCAGGAGAGACTGGCCAACGCCAACAGCACCAAAGATATTGCTTGTCATTACTGATATTTTTAACACCTCACTGACTGTTCCCACCTGCTTCAAGACAGCCACCATCATCCCTGTACCTAAAGAGTCTGCAGTGTCTAGTCTAAATGACTACAACCCTGTGGTACTCACCCCCATTCAGAAGAAGTGCTTTAAGAAACTGGTTCTTCTACATCAAAAACAACATCCCAACCAACTTGGACCCTCACCAGTTTGTATTCAGAACAAACAGATCCACAGAGAATGCCATCTCCACTGCCCTCCACTCAGTCTTAAGACACCTTGAAAATAACAACACCTACATCAGAATGCTGTTTGTTGATTTCAGCTCAGCATTCGACACAATCTCCCCCATGAAACTGATCTGAACTTAGCACTCTGGGCGTGAGTACTACACTCTGCAGCTAGATATTGGACTTCCTCACAAACAAACAGTTCGGATTGGCAGTCACACCTACTCCACTCTACAGCTGAACACCAGAGCCCCTCATGGCTGTGCGCTCGGCCCCTCCTGTTCACGCTGTACACCCATGACTGCAGCCCCAGACATAGGGAGAACTCTGTTGTGAAGGTTGCAGACGACACGACCATCTGTTGGATTACAAACAACTGCTGGATTACAAACAACGAGAAGAATTCATATCAGTAGGAAATCAACAATCTTGCAGAGTTGTGCACAGAGAACAACCTACTGCTCAGTGTCAAAAAAACCAAGGAGCTGATCATTGATTTTAGAAAAAAGGAGACGAAGACACACATCCCTGTCCACATCAGTGGATCTGAGGTTCAGTTTCAGGATCCTGGGAATCAGCATCACAGCGATACAGAAGTATTCTCTGCCATACCACCAGACTCCAGCGCAGCTTCTTTCCTCAGGCTGTGAGACTTCCAAATCCATCCTTCATGTACTTTTGTGTGTAGCATGAAGGGACTACAGCTTGCATTTTGTTATACAACCCTGTGTTGTGAGATATGATAAATAAAATGAGCCCTTGAATATCACTGCCCCATGGAACACCACAGAATTGCTGTATTCCTGTAATTCCAGAATTTCTGTAAGTCAACTTACGACAAGCTGTACAGCTGCATGAATTCATCTTTGTGGCCATTGTTTTATCAATGTAGCTAGGTACAGCAGCTAGCTTAATTACTGTGACTGATTAGAACTCTTTTCAGGAATGTGTGGACATGTGCAGACTGTGCTTGATTGACCTTTTCCTCAGTCTCCTGTCTTTGTTGCACCTGTAGAGAAGTGATTTCTGGCACAACTTCACCTACTTCCAAGGTGCATGGAGAAGGAAAATTGTCCAAAGAGGTCAAAACTCCTGCAACCCTTGTTTTAAAGAACACCTTTATTTAGAGACCAACCTTTCAGCTTGTGGCCTTCATTGGGGTCATCATACAACCCATTTTAATAAGACAAGTCTGGTATCCAGAACATGATGGCCTGAAACCATGTGGTTCCTTAATTGGTAGAGAGGTAAGGGGTGTGCCCATGATGAATATGCTCTATAAATTTTTGGCATCAACGAGCAGAACACCAGATCTATTTGAAACAGCAAACAAATCAAAGATGTGGCCGATGATTTAGAGGTCTGAAACCAGGAAGTCTATTTTATGTTATACTGCTCTATTTGGTGAAGGGCTACACTTAATAAAATGTTCTTCATCTCTGCTGAATACTTGTGATTGAATAGTTGTAAAAGACTTTAGTTGTACCTTTTTTGAGGCTTTTTAATTTGTAGAGTCTTAGAGAGGAACAATGTGATGTCATTTGAAAGAAGTTATATTCTTTTCTGACAAATGTTTCACCAAAACACAAAACAACTATGCAGGTTTTTCGAGGCCAACCTGGTAAATGGAGCAGAACTCAACTGGAAAACTATTACAACTGCTACTGATGATAATAATAATAATAATGATAATAATAATCCAGACAGTAAAGTCTTCGCCACACAACGAATGAGCTATGAAAAGCATTACAAACTTCTGGCCGAGCGCTCTGCAAGAGGCTGTCTGAGCCTCCCAGTATCGGTCCTGAGTCATCTTGTGAGAGGAGCTGCTGCCTGCAACATGAGCAAAACACAAAATGAGGAAAAGACAAGTTTATCAATTAAGGAAGGAATTATAGTTGGTCCAAATCTGATGCACTGATTGGATCAATAAGATATGAAGAGAGGAGAGAGGTACACTGTTTCCTTCTATGAGTAACATTTGCTAACAACTACAGTAACCAGTGGTTTTAGGAAATTACTGAGCCTTTTTAAAAAAAAAAAAAATGAAGCTATATATTTGTGAGCTGTTTTTAAAGATTTATGTCTTCAGGAGGAACCAATGGGCTTGGAGCTGAGAGCCACAGACAGGGTGGAAAAGTCAGAAAGTATTGAGAGACTGCCTAACACATCATTATGTTTGGTCTTTTCACAGGATTTTTGGACAACAAGAAAAATAGAATAGTGCCTGCCTAACCCTATAAAGGTGGCTGGTATTTACTATAAAATCAGCAAAGCAAAAGAAAGAAAGAGAACAGTCCAGTCTTCACTAATATAAAAATCTAAAGATGGAGAAGCCTACAGGCAGTCTTTCCTTGTTCATGCTCAGCACATCAAATCTGTTAAAGCTGTACATTCTGGAGTAGTGTGTGTTGTAATTGAAATTCTAAGATGTTACAAGGTTTCAAAGCTGCTTTTCTGAAGTACGACCATTAAACATATATTTAGCTTTCACAGAAGCCAGGATTTACATTCAGACAGTCAAAAGTCAACAGGCAGTGTATTTCCAGCAAAACAGCCTGTCTCTCCCAGGTCAAACCCTCTGAGCTACAACCAGCAACCTTTAGTGACCATTTAGTCTCATTTAAACATAATTTTCTCTTCAATCCCCCACTCTCCGCCTGCACCCACACTCCCCTTGTCTCACTGAGGTTTTTCTCTCCGCCAAGATTACTGGGCCGGCCTTTAAAAGCACACCTCTGCTCTTTCTACTTCTAGTCCCATTCCCTCCCATTAAGCCCTGAGAGTCTGGGGCTCTGCTTGTCTTCTCTGCAGGCTATTGATCAGCGTCAGTGTTGGCCAGCTATGACTCTCTCCTACAGATAGATCTGGAACGGGCCCAGCCGCCGGCTTTTCATTAAGAAAACACCACAGACGAATGGCAGGGAAGAGGTAAAGGGCATCAGGGCTAAGAGTCTGATAATCAAACTTCATGGTTCTCTGCCAGCCGGTCCTCTGTCCTTCCTGTTGGTTTATTAGTCAGGCTGTTTGTCTGTTTTCTTGACCCGTCCAGCTTGTTTTGATTGAGGGAACTTGTGAGAAAAAGGTGCTGAAAATAAAATCACTCATCAACCTAAGGGAAGGTGTTGAGAACATGTTATCAGTAGCAAGAAAGAAATACTTTATTTTCTTCCTCTTTGAAGGTCTATCATTTCCCATGTGACTTTAGCAAACATTTCAGTCCAGATGGGATTTTGATACAAGCAGATCAGCTTGATGGCACTTCTATTTGAAGTCCTAAAAACATTGTGCTGAAAGGAAAAACCTAATTTCACTGCAGGCCTAATCCTTAATGACTTTGCCCATATCAGATTCTCCATTTTATCACAGTAGTCATGCCACTCAGTGCTAATGTGTTAAAAAAGAATCAGCAAAAGTCCCACGTTAATCTGATAGATTCAAGCTGAAATCTGAACCTGGAGAAGATGGGTGTTCAAAGGTAATATCAGACAAGAGATGTTGACAGCAGGTAGACGGACATGATGTCTCTCCTTTTTCTGAATATGTTTTGAGCACCCCAATAAATTCCCTCCAGTGAGAGTTAAGCTGCTTGGCATTACTTTGAATCACAAGAGTCCACCAACTGCCGTCTCCTGCTCCGCTGAACGAATTTCACTACATGTTGTACTGTGTATGATTGTGTATATGACAAATAAACATGATTTTTTTAATTCAAGCAAGAACATACTGTAGCACACCACCTCTATAGTTACTTATTTCCTTTGACATCCCTCTTTTCACCGTGTCAGTTTATCTCTCACTCGTACATGTACAATCAAATAGAAGACTTCTGTTCAACAAAAGTTACATAACCTTGTGTAACACCTGCATCAGAGGTGTCCATTTACTAGAAATGAATGCCTGCCAACCTGCCAGCCAGTCAGAATCAAGAAGTGTGTTATTGATGCTGCAGTTAATCTTAACTCAAAGTCTAAACTACAATCATGGACTTTTAAAACAAGACAAATTTGTGATTTTTGATTACTTTTGCAAGGCTGAATACCCGTTAACATCCAGATCATTACTGCAGAGAGGCTTGGGGACACATCACATACACAGGTTTCTACATGAGAAATCCTTGAAATTGTAGAAGTGGAGAGAAAGTACATCAAATATCCATAAATGATGATATTTGTAGCCTTGAAGGAAAATATTGTCAATGAAGTGAAAAGAGAGCGGAAAAGTGGAGACAGGAGTCAAGTACTTCAGCCCTGCATTTCACCTTCTCCTCCTCCTTCAGGCCAAATTGCTTTTTGCTTTTTCCCTGTCGTCGCTCGGCGTAATCCTCCCTGTTGTCTTAATATCAAGTGGAGAGAGGGCGAGATAATGGAGCAACAGGGGAGGAGGCGGAGGAGGAGGAGGGGGCAGCGTGGCCCTGAAGACTGTCCTCCAGGGAAATAGCCCTCCCTTGTGTCAAACACACAAGAATATTATTAAAACCCACCCCCTCCTCGTGCACCCCCACCCCCGCTTTCCTCTCTATCCAATACATTTACTTGCCGTACATAATAGCTCTCATATACATAACAAAAGCCAACACACGGGAGGAAAACTCCAAATGCTTGTGTAATGGATGTGTAGCAAGGTATCACGTGGCACTGAATCAACTCTCCGCTCCACTATTACAAAAGGCAGCGCTTGGGCCATACTGCTGACTGATGCTGTTGTTAAAGTGTATGACTTTGTTGTCATTGTTGTCCTGATTGTTGCTTGTGTGTGATGTAAAGTGCTTATAAGAAGATGGCAACATAGCCAATAGTGATGTCAGGCTGCTATATAGGAAATTGTGTTTACCCACTGCAGTTAAAATCAACACACAACAATGGAGAAGAGGACGAAGAGGAAAAAGAAAGATCCAAACAAACACACAGACAGGTAACAACATGCTTGGTACCTAATTGTTTATTGCTGTGTGTTAGATGGTTTTAGATTTAGAGAACATTAGAAAACAGCATTCAATTTAATTTAGATACGTGTGAAGAAACACCGCACTACAACAAAGTCCAATAGGGCAAGAAACAGGATCAGACAGGTTGGAAACAACCCTGCAGGTTACTTAATGCTTCAGCTTTGACCTACCATACTTGACATTAGATAATCTGACTGAAGTGTTTGCTTGTTTACAGCCTGTATTATTGTTTGATTGCTCATGTTTCTTGGCCAGTGTTATCATTACTGAGCTACTTGTACAATTGGTTTACTAAGGATTTCATCAGGGTGATCAAGCCAAAATACTTGGCATTTCTGTATTGCAATTTTTATTTATCAGCCGGCATACTCTGAGATACCAATATGTTTGTGATATGTCTGTGATAAACCAAAATATTAGCTGATAAAATCGGCCCTGGCAATATATATCAGTATGACTCTACTCTCTCGCCCCTTTTTGGACTGGACGTGTGTATGGACACACGCGTGGACGTCCACATGGCTCTATTGTTCATATCCTGTTTTGGAGTATATCAGGGCCTTTTTTTCTGTGAATGACGCTGTGCACAAGTGGTAGCAGCCGGAGGTTTGTCAGCGACACACAGCAAAATCTGCCCTGGGCCATTGGAAGCTACTGTACCCTATTGCAGAAACTACAGCCCAGGGAGACTGTCCTCCCAAGAAGAATGACAGCATTAGTCGTTTCAGCAAATGCCCCAAAACAAAACGACATCTGCTTCTGTTCCTGTCTGTCACATTCAAGTGACAGCCCCCTCAAGCAGCCATAGGAATTGTGACAGGAGCAAAAGATGTCAGCTGACATAGAGAGACGAAGTCAGCGTAGAGAGGAGGTAGGGGTGGATGGATGGGTCAACAAAATGTCAGATTTTAGGGATAGGATTTTTTGTAGTGGGGTTTTATGAGGTAATTATCCATAGTCAGTATAATACCTACAGCAGATGGTGGTCGACGTGCTCCCAGTTTGGAGAAGCAGGCTGGAGTACCAGCACGGAAGCTGAGCAATGTACGGGCTTATTGTAAGTTCTGCGGTTGAGAAAATGTAGTGCCGAAGGAAAGGGCTCTCTGATGGTAAGGTCAAGTGGTGAAAATATTCTTAACATAGTGTATACTTAAACTGATATTGACTTTTTTTGGTGGGCCTTTTTTAGGTGGCTAAAATACATTTTACTGCTGACCCCGTCCACAGCAGTACATAGCTTAGCTTCTGTGCCGGTACTCTCTAAACTGGGAGTACACTGACCGCCATATAAGACACTGACTATGGATAAGTACCTTATACAACCCCACTTCAAAAAATCCAAACTATCCCTTTAACACGTGGGATCACTTTTCATTTCCTGTTTCCTACCAACACTTAACAGTTTTTTTTAAAGCATGGTCAGAATCGTTCCCTAACCTTAAAGGTATAACGAGCAGAATTTGTCGGTTGCTGTTTGTAAACGCAACATCCAAAGTTGGCCCGTTCTCCTGCGCCCAACGTGGTTACCATCTGGCAACTGGTTGCTACGTCTTTATAGAGTCCAGCACCTCACACTGTGCGTGCTGTTATCGGCTGGGAGCTACACACCACTGCCTAAAGGCTGATGCCCAGAAACATCCCGAACACAGCAAAATAAGAAAATACAGGTAGAGGGCAGGGTCTCTGCAGATACAGACACCACCACACACTTCTAGTGATGATTGAGAGGGATTGTTTTTGTTTGAGTCTATACATTGTTTTTTTTAGAAAATAGAAGAGATGTAGGAGGGAGTTTATACTGTAAGAAGTTGTTAATTTCAAGACTTATATAACTTCGTTATCTTACATGTCACAAACTTTGTTTTTCATTTTTTATCTAACATTAGCTGTTTGTTATGGAGTTCACCTACTAACCAACTATAAGAGAGAAAGTACTCCTGGCTCTGCGAGCATTAAAATACCTCCAGACTCAACTTCCACTTTCGAAACTCCAGACAAAACACACCCGCACCAGGAAGACGAGCAGGAATGCAGTGAATGTAAAGTAGAAACAAACATACCGTAGAAATGTGGTCACATTTTTTCCCCTGTAACACATAATATTAGCAATATAAAACAAATACCAGTGCAAAGGAGAGTCGTTATACGAGGAGTTTGAACTCAAATGAAAATAACTGTAATAATTATAAATATACATCATCAGGAAATAATATAAAGAGTGCACGACCCTGAGATGAGACCTATAGGTTAAGAAATAATATCCTAGAAAAGCAAAAGACAGAAATCTGTGAAAAGATTATAGATTTTCTAGATTTGCATGTCAGATGACCTGCTGTGCACTCAGTAGAAGACTCTCTAGGCTCAGCTAGAAATTAATTGGAATTAATTAATTGGAAGTGTCTCCATTTTGCCTATAATTAGTGCCAAATTATATCATTTTTTCCAGGAAACTTCATCAAAAATTGCAATTACATGTCAGCTGCTTCCAAGGAAATATGAAGCTGTGGGAGTCGTAAAATAAAGTATTACCCAAATATTTTCCTCTGAAATGTCGAGTCAATATACTTAGTTACCTTCCAGGTCTGACTGTGACACTTCTTGACATAGAGCAACATTTTTCATTCATCCTCCCTGCCAACGTTTTCCAGCTGCTTCCAAATCGTTTTTCTCCCCTCGGGGCCGCTGACACCTCCCCTCATGACTCCCAGTTCCAGCAATATTTCACAGTTACAGATAGTGAGCAAGCAAGAGAAAAGAAGTATCTGAATGATGGTGACTGTCAGTTCTTGGAGAGCATTAAAGCATGTGAAATATGCTTAAAGTTTACGTTTTACTGCAGGCATTTAGCTGCTGTTAGAGAAATTAGGGCTCTGTATCTTGCTGAGCAGCATGTTTGCAGCTCCGGGGGAATCAAACCTGTGACACTTTTCTCACATTTCAGGTGTGTAAAAACTCAGATACGAGCTTTTTGACCAATGAGGAGGCAGCGTTAACTTAAGCGTTAAGAGTTTTTCCTGGATTTGATTAATCAGCGTTTAATGGAGTTTATTTAATTTGCTGTATTGACTGAAGCTGCTGCGACCTGCGAGCTTTGTCTCTAAACACCTCTCATTTTGTCCCACTGTACCGGTGTCATTGTTCATCAGAATTAGTTTTTAATTCACTCACTGGGTTAAATGAGGATTCTAACGCAGCAGCGACTGATTAACAACCACATCAGAGACCTTTTTATGTCAGAAACAACTGATTCTGCTGCTTGAAACAGAGAAAATAAGCGATGTATATTAACTTTTTTTGGACATTAGGGTTGTCACAATTTTAAGTTTCATCTTTGTGTGTAGACATGATAACCTCGAGGGTAAATAATGAAAGTTTGACACATTTATCAAGTCTTTATTTGTCAAAACTTAACTATAAATTGATTCCTATGCTGGAGGCATTTAGACTAGGAAGCACTGGTTTAAAAGCCCTCCAGCAACGCCTCCTTCCTCATTCATGTCTCATTTTCATCACTCGCCTGGCAGCTGGAAGGCTTTTATTCTGAATCAGATGCAAACACATGACGTATACGGAAGTGTTTGATTTAGCTCAGAATGCAAATTCACTGCTCTATAAAAGCTGGTCTGAGTCAAGTGTGTTTCTGCCTGTCTGATGTCACAGCCTTTTGTATACAAGGGTTCAATGTTTTGTCATATTTTAAAATAGTTCCTGGGAATATTTCACTCTTTTACTACAAAACCTGGGGTTTCTTCTTGTAAATGAGTTTTAACACAAAACTGCACAGAGTTAATCATGAAATGAAGTTTATCCTTTTTTTCTGAAGTTATCCTTTCACATGCTCAGATTGTGCAGGGATATCTTTTGTAGAACAATAATTCCTCTTATAAGTACACCATCTTTCAGGTACATACAGACTCATTTGATTCTTAGCTTTCCAGAATATCCACTTTAAAAGCTGGCCTGAGCTTATTACTGCGGGCGGTGGTCGGGCAGGAAAGTCCTTCACGTGCAGCCATTTGGGCTTTTTGTTTTAGTGCTTTGGATCTTTGTTGTCAGATGTTTAGTTGTAACAGCAGCCGCTCTGCTCTCTGATTTGGGGATGGAGGCTCGCAACCCCGACTGAACAATTTGTTGATCATCTGCAGTTTTCTTTTCCAGATTTTTCATTCTGCTTCCTTCACATGGATGTGCCACGTTCAAGACATGCAGTGCATAGTTAGAAGGGGGAAAGCTCAAGACACTTTTATGATTACATAAATGATTACATACTGACCTCCATGTTTGATTTGTTTTCTGGCACCTCCGTATCGTCGGATTCATCAGAGCTTCCAGAAAAGTCAGAGTTTCCCAGTCGTAATGACACTCTGGATATCGTCATGAACTCTATTTACAGAAACGGATAATTACGATAACTTCTGTGTGACATGAACACAGCTGAGCTGCGAGGCGCCTTTGTAACATGAAAAGCGATTGTATGAAACAGCTGCAGCTGAAAAGTTGTGTCACTGTAATAATGACATTTCAAGACTGAACTCAAATATTTAGCAGCAAGAGTTGCGTGGCATTGATGCGGTTTTGCCTCACCACAACACAATACACACAAGCCCACACATGCTGAAAATCTCGTCAGTATTCTACCTGGAAAAGGGAGCTAATTTTAGCAAAAAATCCGCAGAATACTGGGATCAGTTCCTGGTATTCAACACCAAGATAAGATACCAGTTAAAAACTGTGATTCATTGGGCAGCTGAGGACACGATATTCTGCTGGCTGAGCTCATGATTATGCACCTAAAGCACAGGAGCAACAACATATACTGTATAATGTTTCTGTAAAATTGTACGTTCAGCATTTTACACTCACGTCTGCCAAATATGGTGCAGTCTGCATTCCCATCACAATAATATATGAAGAAAAACTAACACTGGTTTCCCACATTTGCTGTTTGGATGTTCTCTTCATCATTACAGTGCCGGGATATAAACTCAGCTTGTATGTTGCCTCTCTCAGTCTGTTTCTGTCTCTGTCTTTATGTGTTGGGGCTTGTGTTCAGGTTAAGAATGTGAGGCTTGTCTGAACGCGGGACCTGAGGTGTGTTTTTACGCCTCAGGCTGCCTCAAAAGGATATTCTGCCCTTTTCTATCTCCAGTCATCCTCCTCCTCACCTGCCACCTCCCTCTGTTCTCGCTCTGTCGCTATCTTTATCTCTCCCTCCCTGCGTGTGTGGATTCAGGTGCTGTTTTAATACAGCTTCCTCATGCCGTCTCGATTCTGCCATAATCTCTCACACACACACACTCACACACTGGGAGCTCTGTGTCACCTTTGGGAGATAGTTTGGCCGGCCGTCAGTGTCGGAGGAAGAGAGATAGCAAAACAAAGAGCCTCTCTGAGGCGGTATCTCTTCCTCTCATCTCTCCTGTTTTATCTGCCTTGGCTTTTATTGTTTCATCGTGGTGGATCGCTGCCATTTGTCCTGCAGTCACAGCAACACTTCACACACTTAACCTGAGGTCCAAGAAGCAGGTTTATTGAGTTATCTGGATAATAACGTTTGCTGAGTAAATCCCGGAATCCCCACAAATCTGGAACATAGACTCTTTTCACAGCAAAGTTATGTAGATCACTCAGTAAGCCCTGGAAACAGCTCAGTTAGGGCACTGAAACAGTAAATATCTATAAGCTATGGTCTGTTTCGATCTCTGACTGAAGACCACCAATGATTTTACTCGCCTGATTCCTGTTTCGCACCTTTTAATTCTCATACCAACAAATCTCTGAGAAGGTCAGCGCAGATTCAATCATGAATCTGTCAAATAACACCATTATCGCTCGGTGCACATGAAAAATATTTGACCTCAGCAGGCACGTGCAAGGGTCAAACTAAAGGGTTCAGCATGTTTGAAACAAACTCGTTCGTACGATGTTGTCCGGCCACGTCCGAAGATATAAGTGTTTCTTCTGAGGCGGGATGAAGAGCCTCCTCCGAGCTGCATCCCATGGCTTTCTGATCTCTCTCCAACAGCTCCTTTCTATTCGTGTTTTGTGTGTATTCCTGTCCTCTGTGTGTCATTGTAGTTTGTGAATCAATGAATCAGTGAATGAGTTCCCCACCGTTGAGGTTTCTGCCACAACCCCAATACAATAGAGATGAATTAAATGTAGTTTGTGATGCACAAATGACAGAAGAGTAGAGTTGTTAAGTGGAATATCCTCAGTGTTACTTAACGTAGAAACACAAGATCTTCCAGATGATGTAACAATCCTGTACGTTTATTTTATGGCCACCAGTTTTAATTCTTTCCTTGTCTCAGAGAAATCATGTTTTGTCCGTCATTTTGGCATGGTGGACGGGTCTAAATACTACAATACCCATGAGCTTTGGCGCCCAAATCAGAGTGGTAGCAAATTCAAATTCCTATAGAGAATTATCACCTGAATCTGCAGCTCCCCTCGACTTTATGTAGCTTTACAGTATAGTGAGTTTCAGCTCATTTTTTATCTGTCCGGCCACAACTCTACTGTTCTGGTTCACTCTCAGCGCTCTCTTAGCGTTGTTTTCAGAGAAAAAGCTGTAAAAAGCCACTGTACACGACCTGCTCAGCAGCAAACAGCAGACAGACACAGTTAGAGAGCAGCTGGTGAACACAGTGGAGCATTTAGCAGCTAAAGAGACAGATATTTCCCTCAGGAGGTGGTGGAGACCAAAAACAGAGCTNTTCATCAGTTGGGCACAAACACGACTCCAAGTGAATTATAATGTTGCTCTGTGACTGCTGGATGTGCAAATAAAAAATGTCTGCGTTGTTCACAACTTGTTTCTGCTGCCTCCAAGTGGCCAAAAGAGATGTGTTATTGCAGGTTTAAACAAACATGTCTCCTGACAGAAAAGACACGCGGTATTTTGAATGTTGCAGCTCACGTTTCATAGTGATTAAACTGTTTTTTGTCATCGTAGTACTTCATTAAACATAAAACTACNTCTGTCTGTATTTTACTGATGCAAAGGTATAAATGCAGAGTGAGGTTGTGTCTGTTGTTGAGAGACACCTGATGAGTGTCGAGCGAGCATAAATCAAGCTGTAGATTGACAGTAGAGAGTCGGCTCACGCTTATCCTCTCCTACCTGCCCCTCATATAACTGCTGCTGATACAACATGACGGACTGAGAGAGAGACACTGAAGACTGACTGAGAGAGAGAGAGAGAGAGGGAGGGGGGGTCAGTGATATAAAAAAGATGAGAGACACGCAAAGAGAGACAGACAGAAAGATGTGAAAAAGAGAACAAGAGACTTTCCGTACTCTGAGGTGGTTTCGGCCTGTCAGATACATTCAGTGTCTGATGCAACACTGAGTAACCAAGACGCTGTGTGTGTGTGTGTGTGTGTGTGTGTGTGTGTGTGTGTGTGTGTGTGTGTGTGAGAAACTGAGCAGCTCGCATGTGCAAGTGACCCAGAGTGTGAAATATCATGGCCTCCTAACACACACACATGCACAAAAATGCACAGAAACACACACACACACACACACACACACACACACACACACTGCCATCACTTTGCCTCTTCCAACCCCCCATTCGTTGCCCTCACTAAACAACCTGCCAGCCCTGTTGCTAGGTTACCATGAGGAGATGGTGTGTGTGTGTGTGTGTGTGTGTG
>NTHP01000033.1:250313-274486 GCA_003416845.1 Oplegnathus fasciatus
TATGTATGCTTAGTGAGAATGTCAGAAAATATAAAGCACAGCAACTGAGATGAACAAAAACAGAGCGAACACCGTAACAGCACAGAAAGATGGGATTTGAAAACATTTAAGAACTTATAAAACTATAACCCAACCTCCGAAAGCCTGAAGCAGATATCAGTCATTGTTAATCATTGCTTAAAACCAGATGAAAAAACNCTGGCAACTGGTTGCTACGTCTTTATAGAGTCCAGCACCTCACACTGTGCGTGCTGTTATCGGCTGGGAGCTACACACCACTGCCTAAAGGCTGATGCCCAGAAACATCCCGAACACAGCAAAATAAGAAAATACAGGTAGAGGGCAGGGTCTCTGCAGATACAGACACCACCACACACTTCTGATCATCACACTTCTAAGTGATGATTGAGAGGGATTATTTTTGTATGAGTGTACATTATTTTTTAGGAAAATCCTTCTTGTTATACCTTTAACCACGTATTAATTATTGTAACTATGACGATGGAGCTCCCTAGCCTTAACAAAGTAGTAATTTTAACCCAAACCATGATCTCTCCCTAAATCTAACCAAGTCGTTTTTGTGCATAAACATAGCCAATCCTTAAACCATAGCTGTGTCATAAATCCGATTTATTTTTCAACAGTGATTTGTAATGGTTTTGGGAGGCACAAGCAAATGATGTCGTCCTGCTGATAGGGGCATCAGATCAGAAAGCACTTGTAGGTGTGGTTCACGTAGAAGCAGAACTGGACTCTGCATCATCCCCTACAAGGCTGATAGTCTTTCCAGCTGGTAGCCTCTTCTAGCTTTTACCCGTCTGCTCTTTACTTGATTACATTGTTTGTCTAATTTTAGGGATATATTTGACCAATTATGGATAATTTCATTGTCTCTTGCAGTCTGTGGCTCCAGTATAAAGACTTTGTTTCATTCTGTGAGTGCAATGACTGATGAATGTCTATAACCGAAATGTAAATGTTAAAGACTGCAGAACTGTCTAGCTCTGATTAATGTGTCCTATCAGTGTAACATCAAGTCTGCATCCTGCAACATGTGTTTGTATGTGACCCAGCAGTCACCTAGAGAACAGTGTGGGTGCTGCTGACCTGCAGCTCACACTCAAGTCTTCACAAAGATACATACACACACACACACACACACACACACAGACACACACACACACACACTCAGCTGGACCACAGTGCTGCCGGCTCAGGTCTCAAGGATAGTGAGTGAAACCCCTGCTTAAAATGAAATCCACTGTCTGCATACCAATAGAATGGCCTCAGGGCTCACTGTNGTGTGTGTGTGTGTGTGTGTGTGTGTGTGTGTGTGTGTGTCCTTACTTTACAATGTAAGAGACTGCCCAAAGAGCAGAGAAAACTATTGATGGTGTGATTTAGAAGAAGTCAGTAGATACCTGTGGTTAAAGTGGCATCCAGCGTCCCTCAGGGGCCCCTGAGGGTGTCGGAGGTGGGTGAGGGTGGGTGGGTTGTGGTAGCTGGAGGTTGTGCTGTGGTTGTTGGTGAGGACACATGCCAAGGCCAATGACAGCAATATACTTTGACCTCAAGTATGATTTTTCTTTTCAGATTTTCTGAACAATGCTTTTTGTAATATTACTGAACATGGGACACAAATACAGACTTTGAGCTGCACTTTAAAGTCATAATCAGTGACTGTTTCATTTATAGACACGTATGTGTCCATTCTGCCCACAATAGGGGATTGATTCCACTGGTGGCCGGTTCATTACAGCTTTAACACTTCCTCTTTTTAACTATTGGGATGTTTCCCAAAGCTCTTTTCAATTTTATCTTCATAGGCCAAGGTGCAGTCCGAACAGATGAGTTTTCAGTCTGTTTTTGAAAGTTAAACACAGTCATTTATTAAACAAACTGAGATTAATTAAATACATAACAAAAGTACAAAAACACATGAAGAGTGGGGGTCAGTGGAATAGTAGTGTAGGGTATGCATGAGAGTGTAGATAGTGCGTGAGTGTTGTGAGGTGCGTGTAAACAAAGTAAAAGTAAGAACTGAAGAGGAACTAAAGCTGCAACATAACCAAACGGCTGCCTGCAGGAGAGGAGAGAGAGGGAGATTGTGGCAAAGTTCAGACTGCAGGCAAAAGTGGCCAATTCTGATTTGGGCCACTTTCATATGTGGTCCTAAATCAGATACGGGTCTGATTTTTTGCAATGCAACCTCAGTCTGAACAGTCATATCAGGATTCATGCGACTTTTACATCACTTTAGATCGACATTCGTCACAATTTTGGATGAAATCTGTTTCTGTGAAGCCATTCACATCATGGTCCCACCACTCCTGGCTCCGACCTCGCATCCACACACACCTTGGTACAGAAGTAGCAGCCATTGCTCCACAAAAAGCCATAATTAAAAATCTGGCTCTCACCTGGACTCTAGTTTCTGGAAGGCAGGTGTCTGACTGATGGACATTGTACACAAAACCAAAGCTGACATTCCTGTACTTTCCATGAATAGTGGGGTATTTTATTTTTTTGGGTTTATGTGCGACCTGTGAACAAGTGGGCACTTTTGTAATAAACTCAATTGAGTGGCATTTCTTGCTGGCATGTGACTGTTGTATTGTATTTTGTTATAATTTTGTATCACATGTACATTGTTAATTTGATCTTTTTTTTTTTTTAACAAAGTAGTTTGAACCACTTTTTCTAAATAGCTTTAGTTAATCATACTAGATTTCTCCCTAGGGTAGCTTTGCTGTAGTTCAACTTCTTCCAGGGTGAAATAATTGGTAGCTTGCAAAGCTATGCTTTCAAAGTAGCTTCCCCAACACTGGTAACTTATGCCGTACACCTAGCCTGCTACAGAGGAGGTTATGTTCAGAGTTTCGGATTTAAATCTGCAATTACTGAGCCCCTAAAGTCCTGAAAGGTGATATCCTTTATCTTGTGCGCAAAAGATAATTTACTATAAATTCATTTGCGTCTCTAACGACTTCAGAAGCACACAGCCACCATATAATGGAGAGAACTGAGCTAAAGAAGAGCGGAAGAAGAGTCAATGACGCCAAACGTCCCCTTTTATGGGAACATGCACAGAGCCTGAAGAAGAAAACCTGGTTAACAAAGATAGTTGATAACCACTGTCGTGATACCCGTTATCTCTGATTGGGGTTTTAGGTTTTGCCGAACCAGCTAACGCAAAGAAAGCCTGGCTAAGTCAAACTTGCTTCGTAGTACACACCTCAGTTCATTCTTTTACTTTGTTTACATGCACCTCACAGCACTCACTCACTATCTGCTTTCTCATGCACACCCTACACTACTGATTCCACTGACCTCCACTCTTCATGTGTTTTTGTGCTTTTGTTATGTATTCAATCAATCTTTTAACTTTTGAAAATGGTGAGTCTTCCACTTCTGCCATGGCCTTATGAGCCAGGTTGTGACAAGTGAGTCAAAAGCTGTTTTACTGCTGTAGAAATGGTCCAGGTGGAAATTGAAAAGGAAATAGAATGTGGGGGTTTTAACAGTGGGAAATGGAGGCTGGGTATATAATTGGAGGAGGCCCAGATTAAATTGTTTTGAAGTGTCTCTAAAAAATAATGAGAAGCTATTGACAAAAATCTGAAAAGCTGTCTTTGCCACTTTTCAGACAGTCCCTAACTGCAGCTCATCAGTTTCCCGTCTACTACCACATATTGCTGCAGAAACAAATTACTGCAAATATTCCAATGCCGTTCATATCTGTTCAGAGCATATTATCTGGTCATATCTGGATAATGTATTTGTATTCATTTACATCCCTGTTAGACAGAATCAGGAAGATTATGTAGAAATTCAACATTTTTTCTCTTTTTCTGACCTTTCTTTGAACAACAGGAGGCAGTGAACCACACATATAGGAAAAGGTCAGTCATATCAGTGTCACCTGGTCATTTCCTCTAACACTAGGTAGCAATATTGAGTGGTAAGCCTGCAGCAGCCCATACCTTCATCACCCTCTGTTCCTCCTTTTCTTCTTCAGTATTACTCTATGTCCTTCCCATCCTTTAAGAACAAGCATGCCTCTGTTTGCTTATCTTTTAGGTGAAAGTGACAGAGAAAAGGAACAAAGAGGGAAAAATACATTTCTGATGAGTATTCTGCACAGGCTGTGTGGTACTGAGGATAAATTCACTATTGAAGGTTCCTTTCTGGCCAAATATTTCCAATACTACTACTAATACAGTAGTTTTTGCAAACATTTCCTGTCTTCTCCATCTAAAAAGCCGTGTAAGTTGTGTTACCTTGAACAATTTCTTCACATGGACCAACCATTAGAATATGACTATAGTGTTTTTTGAATAGAGTTTTGTGGTAATATTTCAGGGGGTTTGAGGTCTTAATATGCCTGATCTGTCCTGCCTGCTGCTGATTGAGAGGAGCTCTCTGGTGGTTTAAAGCTAAATAACTGCTCTGCTGAGGGCACTGTCCATATTTTTGAAATTCTGCAAGAGCATGATTTGGAGTGTTTCACAGTCATTATCTCTGACCTTCCCGGTTTGAACCTCTCCAGTTTTTAGATTGGTGGAAAAGCCTCTGAGTCACAGCACACCAGGAGGCTGATTTTACGCCACAGACTGATTTCATACTTACTGGAAATTTGATCAAAATGTCTTCTGTGGATAACTTCAGTCACAAAGAGAAATATTCTGCCATACAAAGTAGCTTCTCTACATTGTTTCAACTTGGATTCACCATCATATTTTAAACTTCCATCCAGTTTTTGTGGTTAAATGATGTAATATATAATGCAATATTGCTCTGATATATATCAATCAAATCATAAAGCCTTATTTTCATTGTGATTTCTGAACTCACCACCATTAAAGCTGCACTGAAACTAAATTAATCAATGAAAGCCATTTTAAATCCTTTTATTCTTACACTGAGAACATAAACAGTTATCAGTTGTTGGTTTTATTTTCAAGCGGTCAATAATCAGATCAAGCTTGATACATATAAGTTTTATATATATACTTTATATTCATATCTTTTGTGATTAATAATCTTAAATGCCTATTTACATGTTATGCTGTAATGACAGTTTTGATATCCAGAGGAAGCCTGAATGAGTTGTAACTGCCATTGCGACTCTTTCAATGTGTTTTTTTAAAATGTGGGTTTTAAGCCCTAAATGTCCTGGAGGCGTGCAGGTCCTGATGATCTGGGAGTCAGAGACATGTTTCTCCAGCTTCACATGTTGCCTCCTGTCAGACAGGAAGTCTGTGATCCACCTGCATGTGGACTCAGGCACATTCAGCTGGGAGAGCTTGTCCTGCAGCAGAGCCGGGATGATGGTGTAAAAGGCAGAGCTGAAGTCCACAAACAGGATCCTGGTATAGGTTCCTGCAGAATCCAGGTGTTGGAGGATGAAATGGAAGGCCATGTTGACTGCATCGTGTACAGACCTGTAGACGAACTGCAGGGGGTCCAGGAGTGGGTCTGTAATCTAATCCATGGATGACGTGAGAAAAGTGGGAGATAAATCCGATGGTGTTGCTTCCCTGATGTTCATGAGCTCTTCTCTGGTAAAAGAGGTCAGTGTACTGTGGCAAAACACTGAATTTACAAACAAGACAAAACAATGCACACCAACACCCCGAGGCAGCCACCCGCGGCGCCATCTTAATTCAGCCGATGTTACTGTGAGTTATACTGTGTTAAGCCTTGAGACACTTTAACAGCAGAGCAGTCGTGTTACACAGTGTCAGACCTTCCTCGCAACACAGCCTCAGTGGAGCTACAGATTGAAGCCATTGATCACAATACTTTCATTTTCTTTCCTCCATTCTTCTCCTTTCCTCTTTCTGCTGAAGCAGTGAATGAAGCAATGAAGAGCTGCTTTTCCACTGATTCCCCAGACCCAGCCTACAGACACCCACCTCCAGTGATTAGCAGTAAATTGATTTCACACTCCAGTAATGCCCAGACCAGGCTATAACAGGAACTGGAAGCAACTGTAGGTCACACAAATTAATTACTGCAATTAGCTTCCAGACAGTTAAGGATGTGGAGGACACAGAGATGGAGAAAGGCAGAGAAGAGACTGAGTGCAGTTAAGACAGGCTAGAACTTCATCTCACATACTGTTTGCATCCAACAGAGAACTACCTGGGAGCTTTAAAACTATGTCTGATGCTCTTCCTATAAAACATTAACTCTGGCTCAAAGCATTTGATTTAGCATAAAACCTTTCAGAATTGCCTATTTTTTGTACAGGTTACAGGTATCATTAATCTTATGAAGACTGATACACTGAACTATTATAGACAGCTAATAGATCATTTTAATGCAAAAAACACACATTTTATTCTTGAAATCATATAACCTACGCAGAACTAAGACAGGTGCGTAGTAGAGTATAGAATACCACTCTCATGCCTGTACAGTGAATATGAAGCTGGTTAGCCTAGCTTAATGTAAAGGCTAGAAGCAAAGGGAAACAGCTAGCCTGGCTCTGCCCAAAGATCAAATGTACATCTACCAACACCTCTAAAGCTCTCTCATTAAATATTGTATGTTGTTTGTGTACCTTATAAATTAATAGAAATATGAAAATAACAATTTGTGGTTTTAGGGAGAGTTATTTTCTTGACAAACAACATTGTATCCATCCACTCATTCACCAAAAAATAGTTCCAAGACACTCTTTATGCTAAGCTAGGCTAACCGTAACCTGACTCTATATTTAACACACAGACATTAGCTCGATGTCAACTGTATCACCTCAATCTCAGAGAGGCATTTCCCAAAATGCTGAACTCTTCTTTTAAAGGGGCAACCCACCGACTTCTCACATTTACACATCACAACATCACATTTTATAAAATCGGAGAAAATAACCCTGATTATAGTTTGTGAAAATAATCTTAACTCAAGGTCCACATCTCATGGCCCTAAAGTTTGACTGTTCTTTTTTTAATGTCTCTTGTGAGTCCTCCAATTGTATGGCAGCGCAACACAGCTTCTGATTTCTCCTGTTAATTATTCTCAGCTTCAGGCAATACATTTCCTGCTCATGTTCACAAACTGAACTGTCCAACACTGAAGGAAACAAACAATAAATTCAGGGGTTTTCATACATGTTTTTTTGAGAATCCGTTGTTCTGGCTTGAAGTGAAAGCGGTGGATCATTTTCGCAAATAGACATATTTAAATATGGCTCAGACCACACAGATGCACATGCAGTAAATATACTGTAGTATGACAACCTCTTCCATTCATTTCAAACAACATGCATAGATTGACTCACTTTATCAAAGCAGCCATGACTGTGGCTGTGGAATAAAAGCGATAAATAAAACATTTAGAGGGAAAAAAGAAAAATATCAGAATTTTTTTTCTACTGTAAAGCCAGCTTCCAAAGATAAATAATTCAACAACCATTCTTCTATGCTCAAATTGCATGTAAAGAGGTGATTTTATGTAACCAATTGTGATCATTCCTGCTGTTCTAGTAGCATTTGTAGTGTTTAGAGTTTCCACATTGTCCAACTGCTCCCCAGGCACAGAGCATTACCGCTGCCATTCACAACAATAACGATCCATCATCTTCCAGCTGCCAATTTGGCGGCTCTCATCTTATCAAATAGAACACAGCGTACAGTACACACAATCCAATGTCCTAGCATCAAAATATGCTCCATGCGTGCTGCTGATTGTAGAAAAAAATCACATATTCGAAGCTTTCATGCAGCTCATTGAGGTTTATCAATGTTTTCATTTTCCCATCTATCTATCCATGGAATTCAATTTGGAGCCCGAGCTTGGAGAGCGCTGCTTCTTCCACTTGGGATAGTAGCTATTGATGTAGACCACATGCTCCTCTGGCCTCTAGTGAGCAGCCCAATTTTCTATCTATTTACGCCACAGTTATGACCCCATTGATTTCAAATAGCCCTGCTGCTATGGAGGCTCATCTGTGATGCATGCAGTGACAGCGACTGATCAGCAGCGTGGGAGCGACTGAAAGCCTCAGTGAGCCGGCTAAATGGGCCAGCTAAATGTGTGCTTTGTCTCTTGTCAATGGTAGAACGCATCGTCAATTATCGCGGCGATAGTGTATGGCCGAAGTTGGATCAAAGCTCATTCTTCAATGCACTCTGATTCTAGACACAATGTCATCACATTGAATTCTACATTTGCTTAAGTATGACATAGAAGATGAAGTCATTGACAACCAGCTATAATCCGACTCACCATCATAGTCAAAAGATACTATATATGACAAACATGATGTGATAAATGTATCTGGAGAACAGTCTCCTCTGGTCCAGTCAGCCTCTGATACTGATATGCAGTTAGACTGATTATTATTGTACAGTCAGTACAGCACTGGTTGTCAATGGAAGTCCTTTACCTATAACTGTAAGCAGGGGGAAAAAAAGCTATCCTGGCTCTGTCCAAAGGTAAAAAAAATATGCATTCCAACACCTCTAAAGTTCTCCAATTAACATGTTATATCCTGTTTGTTTAATCCATACACAAATGGAAAAATAAAAACAACCATTTGTGGATTTAGGGGATTTATGTGCTGGACGTATTTCTTGGAGAACAACAGCCAGGCGCAATGACTGTGCACAAACTCCTGAAGTCTTATCACCACTGCCAGGTTGCCAGGTTTGCTAAGCTAAACTAACCACATCCTGACTTTAGGTATTTAATGCATACATATTAGACTGACATTAATCTTTTCATTAATCTTCTCTTGGAAAGACAGTTAATAAGAGTATTTCCCAAAATGTTGACTGATTCCTGAAAATCAAGAACTCTATTACAGCAGACAGGCAATGTGTCTAAAAGATTAAAAGTTTCAAGTTGCACCTCTGACTACACAACACTGATGGATCATTGCGCTGTAGTGTAATGTTCATTAATGAACAAATAACCAGTTGAGTATGTTCTGCTATGTCATGCTCTGCTTTCAGTTTCAGAAACACAGAAGAGTTTCAAAGAGTACTCCACTGATTTTGTAATTCCACTGCATTTGGGGACACACAAGGAAAAGCATCTTTAAAAATGGTCAAAATTGGCACAGCATGTATGAGTCACACTTCTAAAACTTGTTCCACCTGATGTAGTGCCCCTTTTTTCATACACATGAAGATCAGTTAACTTGCCATGGTTAGTACTATCCAGCCTGTGAAAACAGTTGTATAATGTCTTCTGTGGCTCTGGAATGAGTGTCAGATTTTGAGAAAATAACCCTGATGATGGCATGACAAATGGGTCATTCCATAGGATCTCCCAGTTAATGTCATGGATTTTCTTGAAAAAATTCATGTGAAAACTTCTATTAAATTCATGGGACCTTGCGACATCCTACAGCTCTACTCTAAATACTTTTTTACTTATGAATTTTTGAAGTTTAACCATTTCATCATTTTTGCCATTCTTTGTATGTGTATTCAGTTTCTTACTTTTCACTGGCAGAAGTTTTCACATGATTTTTTTTTCAAGGAAATCCATGGCATGAACTGGGGAAAGTTCTGGCTTCTGGGTGAGTTGGCATGGATTGACCCAAGTTACTCTTAAATCAAGGGCCACCTACTAGGCTTTTCTGGAAATTTCCACCATAACTCATGGCCTTCATCAGCCAATGAAGTTTGCTCAGTTACTCTTCGTTATGACGCGAGGGCGGACACTTTTACCTCGTTTCCACTGAATGGTACATCTCGACTTGACTCACCTCCACTGGCTTTTGGTACCAGGTACTTTTCTTGACTTCCTTTTCCACTGCAGACTGTACCCCCTCAATGTAGGTGGGATTCTTAGCTGATTGTCATAGCAACGCCTCGTGAAACAAACTAAGCTACTGCAGCACAATTCGAAGTAACAACGTAACATAACGTAACGTAATAAACGTAAACAACAATGGCACTAACTAATGTTATCTACTTTTGTGTTGGCTTATTAGCTAGCTAGCTCATTCATCAGAGCTCCATAAAGCACATCAACATGTTGATTGTACACAAGATACGATTCTAGTGACCAATCAGTGGTCTGCAGTGTTTTAACATCACCTTTTAGTATCGGCTCAGCTCGCTTGGAACCTCGACCGAGGTGATACCAAAAAAAGTACCAGGTACTATCCACAATGGAGAACCAAAAAAGAACGGTTCCAAGTGAGCGGAGTCAAGCCGAGCCGTACCTTGCAGTAGAAATGAGGCATTTGAGGCATTTAAAAGACTGGGAGGGTCTAATGACAGATGCTGTCGAGTTGCATTATGGGAAATATAGAAAGCCAGGGTTTATGGAGCTTGACTTATACAGACTTAAAGTCAGGATATCCAGGCCTCTTCTGCTTCAGTTCTTTCCATTCTTGTTTTTAATCTTTTGTGGGACACCCAACTTTATCACCCAATTTTATGGAAGTGCAATTCTCACCGGAGTGCCCATTTAAAATGAGCATACTCACTGTATGTATTTATGTGCTCCAACACAGATCTCTGTGGATGAGTGACAAGCTTCATATTGCTATACATGACAGCCTCCGCTGTCAGACAGTTTATTCCACTGAGGATATCCTGGTGTGGGCACAAATCAATGTGGCCAGTTGCCTTTGACGCCGTTCTCTGGCTCTTTATATATTCATCAAAAGAGAGGGGAGTTAAGATGCCAGCATACATGACTGCTGGTGTGGTGGCAACTGTGGTGTGTGTGTCCACACACAACACATCTCAAGCCCACACTATTGACAGGGCTGCCCCTGTCAAAAGCTGTGGTTCAAAACTAGCTGCCTTTCAGTGAAGGGACATCTTTCATCGGGCTCTTCTCCCCAGTGTCCACACACCACAAGAAGTGGGGCTATAAAACATTTTGGCTGTGGATTTTAAATACGGTTATGACTTGTAAAATATCAACAGCCTCACTTAACACTTAACACAAATTCTGGGCACAAACTTGAGCAGTAGTTTGAGTAGTAATTTTGTCACTATGATGTGTTTTCACGGCTGTATCCATGTGTTGCTGCTAAGCTTGCAGTTTTATCACAACCTCTGAAACAGGGCCTGACTAATTACTGGCTCACACAAATGTTTCTTTTCTTTTATCTGTAATGCACAGTGCAAGCGGTCAGCACCACAGACTGTGTATAAAGATGCTCTTCCTCCCACTGTACAAAAATGAAGCCAAAATATCCCAGATACAGGCGCTGCCATCTTGTGCTGGTGACGTCATTTGGAGCCAGAGTTTGTGCAGTAGTGATTGGGGTATGGAACCATGGTATCGAGGCCCTGCTGCTTTAACGATGACCTGCTAAAGTTAAAGTTACATCTCCTCTCGACGTTCCTACTCTACATTAAATTCCTGAAAAGACGTCTGCAGGTGCCTCTGCGACTACTTCACTGTGATTGACAGCTGTCAATCATGACGTCACACCCCGTTTTTATAGCATCAAATAACTAATTAAAACCAAACTTATCAGAAAAATGAACACTTGAACAAACATCAGTGTGATAAGAACCATCTAAGATGACAGAAACCATCTTTGGGAACATTTTATTTGACGTGTGTTTGGCTCATGTCCCGTCTGCTAACACGGAGGGGGCGGGACCTATGACCTATACTGCAGCCAGCCACCAGGGGCCAATTGAGATGTTTTGGCTTCACATTTGGGGAGCTGTCATGTCGTCCATCTTTATATAGCTACAGTCTATGGTCAGCACCCGCAAACAGACGGCAAGCGATCAAACATATCTCTAAATGGATTTTTGTGTATTTGTATTTGTATTTTTTTCTTTCTTAGGAGCTAAATTCTGGAAAACGCTATCACATTTTTTAATTAGTAAAATTGATGCCATTAAAATGGTTTTGTTAACTGTCAGTTAGCAAGCTAGCTAGCTCAGCGCTAACAGGACAATAAGTTCAGATAGTTAAGTCAAATTATGTATTGTACCATCAACTCATGTCTTATAACTGCGTGCAAACCATTCCTCTTTCATGGGGACATTTATACTTAAACAGAGGAGAGTTAATGTCAGTAGAAGTGAACGGTGCAACACAGCTACTAAGCTACAATACCTTCCTCATTATTTGGACTCTCCGGCTCTTCGTTCCCTCAAAGGTCAACACTGTCAAGACAGCTTGCTATTTGTCAATGGTGCAAATTTGTGTGTCAAAGCTCATGAAAGTTGAACTTGAGGTGGACAATTTGACGCAAATCCACTGATTGGAGTTAACTGATTTTTCTGTGAGATTTTGCTGTTTGAAATGGTAGCATGACCGCGCAATGATGATGGGGAGAGAACTTGTTCCCTGGCATATAGGAGGAAGAACTTAAACACACTCGTTTTCACTTCATCCTTGATTTTAAAATCAAACCAGGACAATCACTGCCTGTACATACACAATACCCTAAAGCCTCTATTAAAAGCATAAATAGTCAGGTTATTCAGCAGCTGTCCAGCCCTGCTAATTATATTGTCCAAATTACATTGGCATTGACAAGCTGTCAGCCTCTAACACGTGTGAATGCGTGCGTGCGCACACACACATCCACACACCTATTATTATGTATGGCAGGTGTTACCTCTCATTACCTTCTGTGCTTGGGGAGTGTCAGCCTCAAAGCACCTGTGGCCAGCGGTTAATAACCCCCATCCAAATGCAGAATTATGACTGTTTTTCTACAGCTTGTAAACCAAGAGGAGGGTGAAATTATATATCAGATGTAGTAATTGCTGGAAAGCTGTTTGTTCTGCATCCTGTTATTCCGCCTGAGCAGAGGCGGTGCAGTTGGCTTGTTAAAGGCATTCACATAGACAGAGACAAGGTAAGGTATTGATGAGTAAAGGGCGCAGGGGCACTTTTGTGACTCTGCTTGCTATTTGCATTCAAGCAGACGAGGAAATGAAGAGTGTGTTTGTGTGTGTGTGTGTGTGTGTGTCTGTGTGTTTGTGTGCGTGTGTGTGTGTGCACTCCTGCCTTTAAATCCACAAAATTTCCAACAGTTTTAATGGTGTGAGACAAGCAGAAGAGGGATAATATGTTGATTGACTGATGATATGGGACGATTGCTTTTACTTGGAATCATTCACCTGCATATGTCATTGGAATAAGTCATCCGAAACCAACCAAGTATACAACAGCAGATATTTCTCATTTTTTGCAGGTAGGCTATAATTTTTTTAGAAGAATTTTCAATCACCAATATTATACACAACATAAGTAATGCACAAAGCAAAATGCCAAAAGTTAAACAAAATGAAGTAAAAAAAATAGACAAAGGAAAGTTTATTTATTTATTTATTTATTTGCATACTTTCAAATATGACTTAGCGCTTGACAAACAACTAAAAAGTCACAAGTGTTAGATTTTCTTTTGTTTTCGCATCAAAAATGATTTATTTAGTCAATACTACAACAGCATTTAATACAAGAGGGCAACCATGTCTTAAAGGTTCTGTATGTAATATTCAGAAAATGTTGTTAACAATGACACCTGTGGCTGTTAAGTCAACTGCAGTCAGCATCCTGTTGCTAGCGTTGTGTGCTTGCAATAAACAGATCAAAAGGATGCCGAAATAACTACATCATGATGCTGATTTGTAAAAAGTCTGATGCTTTGTCAGGTCTGTCCGCAAGAAGAAAAGCAAACAGCTTTTAAAATGCTTGTTTTCTGAATGGAGTTTGAATCGATCAGGGCTATGCTAACATTGTAGCTGCTCCATCAACACTCAAAATAACGTCATCTGAATTAGGAATAAGT
Organism: Oplegnathus fasciatus; assembly: GCA_003416845.1. Lineage (NCBI taxonomy): Eukaryota > Metazoa > Chordata > Actinopteri > Centrarchiformes > Oplegnathidae > Oplegnathus > Oplegnathus fasciatus. Next base: position 264,058 of record NTHP01000033.1, read on the forward strand.
ATGGCAGCCCAACAAAAAACCAACAATGAATGATCAATCTACTGACAAGTATTGTGTGTGTATCAAAGCCTGATATATCTCAGTTTCACAGAGCTCCATTGTTGTCCAAAAACTATTAAAAACACACCAGTGAGCCACTCTGTTGCACTGGGTGGCATGTTCCTTCATTACCACTGAAAATAATCTTCAACAAATGCACAATTTCCTCCTGTTTGAGTAACATTTGATAAAAACTACAGTGGCCAGCTGTTTTAGGAAATAACTGAGCCTTTTTAAAAAAATGAAACTATGTATTTGTGGGCTTGGAGCTGAGAGCCACAGACAGAGTGGAGAAGTCAGAAAGTATTGAGAGATGAACTAACACATTGTTGGTTGTGGTGTTTTCATTTGATGACAATAAAAAAAATTTGAATATTTTATCAGAGGTCGTCATGGGTCCACTCTGTTCCTAAAAAACGAAATACCCAGATGGATCCAAGCGGACTTGCCATCAACTCTGATCATGCAGTGCTTTACAATCATCACAGCAGTCGAAGGGGTTTTAAGGTGAGACGGAGAATGTGACCTGTGAAGTATTGTTCCTCTTTTTGACCGCAGCTGCATATTGATTGGTGGAGCATCATGCTGTAAGCTTTCTCTCTCTTTTTGGGTCTGTAGGGGTGGACTTCTTTTTTGATCAAGTGTAATTATCCTCAGGTGGTTTTTTTTAACCAGTCCTGACTGTCTCTGGGTGTTTTCGAATTGGTCCTTTTGTTTTTTTAATGATTGTATACGTGTCGTGTTTAGGTAGATTTTCCATGGTTGCACTTTGTATCAGGTCCAGTATATTGAACATCTGCAGATCTGAAAAAAAAAAAGATCTTTTTCCAGACCCCATCTGAAAAGCATCTCTTGTTTAACTGAAATGTAGGCAACATTTGACTATATTGACTATAGATTTTGTACTTCTTCAACTGGTGACACTGATGGATTCCTGTACATGTTCTAATCTTAATATTATATGATTTGTAACATTGATTAGGATAGTCTAACATTAACAAAAACATTCTTGCATGTTCTACATGTTATTTCCACTAACAGACTACTGTTGTCATTTTTTTCCAGGTGTATGCTCACATTTATGGTTCATCTAGCATAAAAACATGTAGCACCCAGTGCTACCATGGCTCCACGTTTACATTGTATGGTATTGCATGTTAAATGAAACATGACTGTAACTGCCCCATTAGTCTTACTCCAATAATGGTTTCCACTCAAGCAACAACAGCTCTAACATGTGAAGATTCAAGAAACTTAAAGCTACTCATGAAACAATACTTGAAAGTATTTTCTGTGCAGAAGTTAAATGCAGGTCAATGGTGTGGTGTACAAGCAGCAGACCAGCCTGTGTCACCACAGTTCTTTGTCATTACACTGGTCCACTAATTGACATTCCTCCCATTGCTCTAATTATCGACACAGACTTCCATGTTTGAGCTAATTAGCATTTCATGTTTGTATGAACAATCTCTAAGGACACCAAACCTCCACAGATTATCAGTCACGCTGGTCTCCGAGCCATTGTGCTCTGTTTTACAGTCACTTTAATTACCACTAAAAAAAGGTGCTGCAGTAAAACTGTTTCCCCTAAAGATCCTGCATTAAGAAGACAAATCGCAATAATTACTTTATTATTTTCAAAAGTGGCCTCTTCTGCCCTCATTTTATTCTGACATTGTAAGTGAAAAAAATGAAATCTAACAGTACTTTGCTCCTGCAAAGCAATTAGTAGAGCAGCGATAAAAATCAGTTCAAGCCCAGCAGTATTTTGCCTCCTGACTTTAATGCATTTATTGAGACAGTGTATGATCGTCATGGCCCTATAGTGAGGTTAAGTGAAGCCAGATACCAAGCTCAGATGAGACAGTAATGAAAGAAATTACACTCCAGGCAACTCCAGACTCGATTTTGATGATGCCATGACAACTGAAAGGTATTTATAATTAACTGCTGCACACATGCACATACAGTACAATAACTTCTTGTTAACTGGCAACAGTTCATACTTCAAAACAACCTGAGCTGGCTTGGCTTTCTGTCCTTTGTTAATGTAAAAAGTCTATCAAAATAACACATGCTAAAAAAAAAATCCTCCCCACCCACCGTCTCCACATGTGGTCTTATTGCTGAAAATATTGCAGTAAATTGTGCGTGTTTTTCTGATATGGCACTTTGTTCTGCTGCTGCTGCTAAATCTGATTGAGAGGTAGTGCATGAGGCAATGCAAAAAAATAAGTTGCACACACCACTAGACACCATACATTCCATAACTGAAGAGTGAAACCATTTTCTGAAAGGAACAAAAACTCGGACACAGATTACATGTTGAGAATAAAATCCATGAAAAGATCTAAAGTAATGCCATGACCACATCACAAAGCTGTTTCCATGTAATATACAATCATTTTACTGTTTTTTCTTTTGCACAAAACTACTACATGGTGATGTCAGATGGATCGATCAGTGTTACATTGTAACATTACTGCAATCAAAAAATTAATCAGTTTGTGGCATTTGATCATATGTGCCTCAGATGACTGTGGGATTTTTTGGGGGGAAAATGGCAAAGCAACATTAACTCAATCTGGCCTTAAAAGAGGTCAACCAACAGGACTGAAAATACAGCAAACTGAACTGCAACAGAACTGACCTCAACAAAGAGAAAAATGACCTTACTAATGACACTTGAGGGGAACATACAGCTGGCCAATCCATTTAATAGACATGAGGGGTAGACAAAACACAATAACTAAACTAAATTAACTACAAATAAACTCTAGATAGATCGCTTCTAACTCAACATTCAAACTCCCCCCCTACGTTTTATAGTCCAGGGCCTAGCTGTCGACATTTAACACTGCTCATTGCATCAGTAAATCTTTTACATGGTGGAAGCCAGATGCCACCTGGACCAGCAGCACAGTAACTCAAAAGAAAATAAATGCAAAATTGCAAAAATTAATGCGACTTAGGGTGCTTTCACACCTAAGCTGTTTGGTCCAGTTTGTTTGGGGTGGTGTGAAAGCTCATTCGAACTCTGGTGTGGACCAAACAACTGAACTCTGGTCCGCCTGAAAACGGGGGTCTCGGTTCGCTTCCAAGTGCACCAGAGTTCGGTTCGCTACAGGTGAGAACACGATCCGAACCAAATATAGGAAGTGGACCAAAAAACAGTGCATTGCGGATGATTACTTTCAAATCTATAGCTTATTATGACCATACCTCGCTTGTCTTCTGTCTAACAAGGACAACAAATCAGAATCCTTCTCTCTCATCAGGGCCCGCCTTCTCCTTCTCACTCGCTGTCTTGTCAGTTGCACACAGAGAAATAGGGGTATCATTTCTGTACCCAAAGGTACATTTGTCAGAAAAGTACCCTGTAAAAGTACCCCTGGAAATGGTCCTTAAGGTGATAACTGTGAACTTTGTTTAATTTTAAAGGTACAAAATCATTGCTGACAGCAAAGGGTACATAATTGTACTTTTAACCAGCTTAAGGTACAAGCAAATGATGCAGCAAATCAGTGATCACAAAATCTTAATTTAAATAGAGAGTTGAGTTTATTGAAAATTTCCATTCAATTCTTGGTCTGTGTGGGATTATTTTATGAGCTTCATAAATAACTTAGCTGGGTGGGCATTTTAGTAATTTCAGCTAGTCTTTACATTGCATTGTTACTATGCAAATGATAATTGAATAGTTTTAAAAAAAATAATGTTGTAGGATCAGGATGTGGTTGTTCCATTCAAACGCCAAGAGGCTGTCACCCTCATGTCGTTACTTCGAAACACCAGCAGGGGTCAGTGTTCGGGCTTCGTCCCCCATTGTGTTCCCGGACATGAAGTGGCACCTGAGACAGTGAAAATGGCGGTTAGTTTTTCTGCTCTGTCGAGCTTGTCCACGGATGACCTAATTTAAAAAAATAATTGAAGTTGGAATACAAACTAATAAAGAAGAGGCGATGAAATTCAGGGGTAAGTAACCAGACCTTAATGTTTCTGTTCATGCTACTGTTAGCTAGCTAGCTAGCTAACTTGACAGGCTAACGGTACTGTAACTTAACGTTAGCTAGCTACATCAAGCACTTATGGCTTGTTGTTACTGTAGATAGGCTACACTCTTATTAGCTATTTTGGTCTTTTAATTGAGTAACTGTCAGTGGAGCAGAGTGAAATGCTTCCACTTGCCATCACCATTACTCCCCATTTTATTAGTATTTTCACTGTTTCATTGTTGATCTATTTTCTAATTTTGGTAGCTAAGTCTGCTTGAAGGCATCGCTGAAGTAGCTTATTTATAACGTTTGAAACTTGATTTAGGCCGTTGCAGTGTTCAGGTTTCTCTAACATTAGCGGTTGACCATGTAACTGCTTTATGTTTTGTAGTGTCATCCTCCAACTGTAACGTTAAATGACCGTCCGTCCCGCCGGCCTGTGTTCTTCATGTTGCCATGGTCGCTGGATACCGTTTCTGTAAGGTAAGTTTTAAATAATATTTTGGCTCTGTCGTCTGTGCATTTATGCTTTTTATGTAACGCGGAATTGCCGTCAAACGTCCGTGAGTTGTTAATTCGCGAACTAGTTTGGCGTGTTTTAGCTTCGCTCCGGGATTTGCGGCAGACACCTGCTGTGTTTAGCTCATGGTTTAGCTAACAAGCGTTCATAGAGTTCAGATAAACTCCGCCATTTTCCAACGGTTCTCGTCTTCTCTTCCACAAGTGTGTACGTGTGTCTAGAGAGCGCGAGCACTCTGTTACACACACTGACACGCGCACACACAGCGAGAAGATGAACCGCGACAGTGATACCTGAAAGCAGTGTACCTGTCGCGGTTGTCAGGCAGTTACCATGGCGTCCCGAGGCTTTGGTTGGATTTTGCCGGTGTCACCGGCCGGTGGCAAAAACGTACCGCGGTAGAAACAGGGACAAACTCACCCCCCTCTCTACCTCTCCATCATTGTCTCTCTGTCTCTCCGACGTGAGGAAGGTGTGTGTGTGTGTGTGTGTGTGTGGCCATTGCATATTGTGAAATTGAAGACATGTCAATTGCTGTCACTGAAAACAAGTAAAATAAAAATGTATAAAAGTTGAGCTAATATAGTCTGTAAAAGCCACAGTACTGAGGCTTAACAGCATTTTATGAGCTACAATTACTGTCAGTGAACTACTTAATGTTACGTAATAATAATAATAATAATAATAATAAATATAACGTCTTCATGTGTATTCTACAGTTTTTTGACGAGGTTGACAGAATCCATCCTTCAACAAGCAGCTTCTGTCATCACTTCAGGGAGAGCTTTGCCTGTGTTTTGCCAAATGTGCTGAAACTTGCTGAGGGAACATGATGCCCTGGCTGAAGATCTACCAGGTAAAGACAGTCACCTTGCTAATGAAACTGACAATAGATCTGCTGTAATTACCACATTGCACACTTGAAAATGTATGTGATTGTGAAAGTAGGATATTTTCTGCATTGCAGGAATCGACCTAAGGGCTAAGCTTATCCTCTTGCCATCCATCTTCAGATAAAAGATTAAACACTACATCAATGTGGGAGAGGTAAGCATCTGGATTGTCCTACAATACTGACTGGTAGACCTCACGTACATACATGCACAGAAAAAGATTGCTTGGATTCAGGAGTTAACTGTCTCTTATAGATATGCCTGATTTAAACTTTTTTAGATGGTTTCAGCTGTATTAGTATTTTGTATGCTTGTTCTTTTAATGAGTGAAGTACAAAAAATATAGGTCAAGTGTACCTGTAAAGCCCACCTGTCTGTTTACAGGGAGCTTTCAATATAAATTTGCTGGATTTATACAGAAAACATATGGCTAAACTGAAAGATGAATCCCTCATTTGAAATGTTGTTGATTTATTTATAGAATTTTAAATATGTAAATAAAAATATATTAATTATTATTATTATTAAAAATTATGTGAAAAGTCTGGCATGGACTTAAATGGGTCATCATGTACCAATTAAGCCCATGCCAGACTTTTCACATAATTGCTGATATATTTTTCCAAAGAAAGTGTTACAAATAAGACCACCCTGTGATGAACTCTAAAATATTGTTTTATTGTTTTCAAATTTAACCAAGACTTAGACTAAAACAGCATATAAACTAATTTTGGTTTACATACAAAAATAAATAGTTAATTCTCATTTCAAACCTTCTCATGTAGCATATTCTTTATGCTACTGTTCCCTTTAAGCCCACCTGTTAAAAACAAACTGCTTTTAGAAAACAACGTATGATTTATCAGCGGATACAAGAATGTGAAATGCATCACATAATGTGAAGTTTGCATGCCTAGCATGCATATTGCTTTTGCAGTACTCCACTTTATGCAGCTAATGTGTTGTCTAAGAAATCTTTTCTTATATGCAAAAATCTAAACATTAATCTCCTAATTTTACATAGTGGATATGTGCTCGCCAAAGAAATTACTGAAAATACATGAAAAAATGTCTTTGTCTTAGGTGCTGCAAATCATCAAAAAAAACCTCAGAAAACTTCAGGACTGGTCACCAGTAAGTGCTTGTACATAAGAGGCTCTTACGTAACATTGACAAATCTGATTTGCTTGCAATAAAAATGCCAATGAAGTAACTAATACTGATTTGATTACAAATTGTAATCTCTTCTTTTTGTATGTTTTTGTCCTTTTATGTAGGGGGACCCTGCTGCACCCTATCCAACCATACAACTGATGGACAATGACTGGAAAATGGCGATCACTGGAAGAGGGTTCAATGTGGTGAAAGTAGGCGTGTGCCAGTGCACAGGCCTTGATGAAGTCTTCATAACAGCCTTCAGTATGTATTTTGCTTTCAACATTGCATACCCACCGCACATGAAAAACACACTGANATCATCATGCCTCAACTGCACCAGTGCCCAAAGTGCACTTGAAGGACATTTACTCTACTTTAAACTGCTTGAGTGTTTTGCATTTAAAACTGATTAATGAGCGGCTCATTGGGCCTGATGATGTCAGTTTTGTGTGTAAGCTCTGAAGGAATTGAAATGCATCCCGCATGTTAATTTGAATTTTGTTAATGTTGTTTCATACAGAATTGATATCCTGCATGTGAGTTATAAAGTTGAATTTTGTTAATGTTGTGTACTTTTATGTTTGAATTTGTGAAACGTGCACCGCTTGTGTGTTTTGCAATTAAAACTGCTTAATGAACAGCTCACAAAGCCTGATCCTTCCATTTTAAGTGTGAAAACGCTGAAGGAATTGAAATTAACCGTGCATGTAACTTATGAATTTGCATTTTCTAAGTGTACTTTCTACTCAACTTTGTGACATGTTTTATGTGTGAAACAAAGTTGTGAAATTGAGTTTTGTTGCACTCAGTGATTAGTGAATGGCTCCTTAGGCCTTATGGTTCAGCTTAATGTCAAAAGCGCTGCTTCCTGTCATGCACTGGGAATTCTTAAGGACAATTCACTTTGAGCAGAACAGTACATTGATTGAAATGCACTGAAAAGAAAAAAATTGTTTACATGTAAAATATTGATTTTATTAAAAGATGTAAACTAATTGTTAGGTTTTTAAATAAATTTGGTGAATAATTGTAAATGTTTTTGTCTCTGAATTTAATAAGGGTATGTTTTTGCCTCATAAAGGTACAAAATGGCATGTCGCTCCAGCTGTACCTCATTAGGTACCAATTCTGTACCTTTCCAATGGGTACNCAGACAAGAAGGTACAAAAATGTACCAATGTTCAAGGTACAGTGCTCGTACTCTGCTAAGGTACAGCTGGAGCGACAAAGCCTTTGTACCTTTTTAGGTCCATTCCTGTACCTTGATTTCTGAGTGTGTGCTCATATTGTTCGCCTTCTTGTAAAGCATTTGATTGATGGAAACACCAAAGCAAAACCAGAAAACCCAAGATCACATAAATCTGGTGTTGCTCCATTATTTCTGAGATCAGGAAGTGTCGGTGAGTTTCACTCAGATATTTTGTCCAATAGACGAGCGACCGTTTTGACCGCGTGACATTTGTTTACAATATTTGGAGCGCTTGACAAAGTTACGGTGTGAATGCGAACCAAACCAAATGAAAAATGCAACAGTGTTGCAACTTCACCCCCGAATCACACCAAGACCACCGAACTACAGGTGTGAAAGCACTCTTAAAGATAACAGGACAATACAAAAGTGTGACAAATATAATGAAAATACAAAGTGTTGACAGTACAAAATAAACTAAATATGTGCACTTAATCCAGAAATGAAGAAAAAATGCTACTAAACCTACCTTAAACTTTGTTTGCCTGTATGGATGCAGTCATCACAGGCAACACAGACTAATCTGTCAACAGCATGTAAAAGGTGCAATGTACAGTTAGAGAAGAGATGGTCAGAGATGTGATGAACACTATGAGACTGGCCACCCAGTCTATTAAATAGAATGGGAGTGTTTTGTATTTTGTGGTGGCCTTTTTTGGCTTGTGACTTCTTCTAATGAACCAGTGTCTACTTGTGATCCTTCATTACGACCGTATGGTTTTAGCAAACCGTTGCCTTATTACACAGCAAACGCAGAGCAACATTATCATTCATTAGGAGTTCTGTTTGTGTCCACCTGATGAATGCAAGTCCAATAGTCTCTCTCTTTTAGCTCTGTTTTTTTTCCTCCACCAAATCATGCGAAAAATATCTGTCTTTTAGCTGCTAAACTCTCCACTATGTTCACCAGCTAGTCTCTAACTAAAGTTGTAGACCATAAAACCCAAACAATAAGGTGAAAGATGTTACAATGCTGCAGGCACCAGCAGAGTTGGTGATAATGCTTTGGGTTTGTCACGAACTGTCATGACAGTTGTGAAAGAACAAATGAAAGCACAACCACAACCAAAGATAACTGCTTCATCCTGTTGATAATAGATTTAGAATGTAACAATGAATGAAATCAACTTTTAATAGCTTGAAGTTTATGCATTTCTATTACAGTTTTGACATGTTTACATTTACAGGATCAGCGACTGTGGTTCTTTTGGAAGAAACTATAAGAATCTTTGTATCATAACAATATCTTTGGCTAAAGACAAAAAATTTGTGAAGCGCAATTCCAGAGTAAAAATCATCCGATTTGATATTGCATATCAGCAATCAATCATCGTGTTATGACATTTCAGTCATTTTCTGAAATATTGTGGGACCAGGCTTCAGAGAGAGATAGAAAAGGATTGAGAGATGGAAAAGCGCTTGTCAGTGAGAGGTACAACCCCTGAACCATCTGCTTCTCTGACTGACACTTCTCTGTACCTGACCTGTAATTAGAGAGACAGGAACACTGGACCATATTTACCAGCATCCTTCAATGGGTTACATCTCATTTTCCTGCAAAGCATTCATGTGCCTCATCAAACAGAAGAACTTATCTCCAACAAACAGGTAAACATCTGTTACTGTACATACCAAACTGGGCAGCTTATGGCCAAATGGAAAAAAAAGAAAAAAATCAATAGCAGAAAGGAACACAAAAGCGTTCATTTTATCATCCTTGCCAAGCTGAGCATGGGAAAGTCAGCAAAATATTATACAATGCTGTATGCAGCCCTTGCAGCGCTTCCTAAATTTCCTACTTCCACATCAATTTTACAAAGTGTTTATTGCCTTCCCCTGGCCTGTTCTCCATATTGTCCCTGTCCTCTTGCAAAGCTCCTGGTCCAAATAGCAGAAGTGGCCAGTATGTTGAAATGGACCCCTGCAGCTTCCCTTTGTCCATCACCTCATTTCTCAAACATTCTTACCGTCACTCTTCAGGAACCACTCGGGCCAATCTCATGGTCGTTTTAACAGGAGGCATCTTGGGAATGGGATAGAAATACATAAGAGAAAGCAGACAAAGAAAGGGACAGGAAAAGATGGAGACAGGGAGAAACTGAAACAGATAGAGTGGAAGAAGAAGTTTTACAGCCTGGGAGTCAGGCAGTAATAAAGCAGGGTCACTCTGCAGCCAACACCAATAACAGTAGAGAATATCCACAGAAACATTACAGGGGCATCACCTACCATCACTCTGAATATCTCCTGCTATCTCATAACACGCACACATACACACATCCAGAACCCTATGGCCCTCTGCCACAATATTACAGAGGTCTTTGTAATCTTGTTGACAGCTGACAACTTTATATCCAAGCAATGCACTCACACACTGCTGAGCATCACCCTGCATGTCACGAGGTTATCCATCTGATTTGATTGACATGTTTTTAATGGACCTGGTGCATAAAGATGATTGTTGTTTCTCTTTCTCTCTTTGACCAAACTTGTTTGAGGGACATCAATGCTGAACATGTTCTGCAGTGGGGATGAAAGAGTTAAGGGAACAGACAGTTTTTATGCTTTTTTTTTT
>NTHP01000033.1:274664-291251 GCA_003416845.1 Oplegnathus fasciatus
TTTTTTTACAGTGTAAGAGTAAACAATTTGGGTAAAATTACATCTCATACCAGAAATTAGGGAGTTAGATCCAAACGCGGGGTGTGTAGCTGGGATGGTTATTAGGGACCCCATTGTCAAATGGTTTACCTCCAACTGCAGCAATTAAGCTGGAGAACAGAAAATTCTAACAAATGAAATTAAACAGTCTGTCTCCAATTTTGATTTCCTCTCCCTGTTCCATTTATAAAAACCTCAAGTTACAGGTTTAACTCCTATGTATAATAACAGTATTCCACTGATTTATCATGGCACTCCGATAACATTGTCAGTCTCATGATGGACAGTAAAAAAAAAGGAACATTCAAAATCGATGCACCAGAACTGGAGATTGCCTTTTTTATTCCACACATTCTTCTTCCTTGTCAAAATGTGGCGCCTACATTACCCAAATTGCAATGCGACTGCAGACAGTTCGGTCAGAGATTCTGGTGTGTTATGGTTGTAGCGACAAATCTAGCCTGGAGCCTCTAGTCTTCAGCCCCAACTGACACTAAGTCGAGGGAAATCACTTTAGGACATTTATCAGACTTCACACACACAGCTCCCTCTGGAGAAAAAAAAAGGCTTTACACAACTTTTTCACAGCAGTGGTACTCCCCAACACCTTCAATTGATATGCAACTTTTGTTTTATATAAAATTGTATTATCGTACATAGTATTATTATTATATTATTAGCAATGGCGGCTGGTGATTATTTACCTGAGTGGGGCTACAGGCACTGAGGGCTTCTACTTATACACTAACAACGTTGTTGTCTCGCTTGGTCCACTAAGCTTTAACTCCGGCTATAGCCGACTGTTACATTTACTCAATAACTGAACAGAAAAGCAAACACACTCCTTCCGACAGCTCAGCTTGGCCATGTAATCTAATGGGGATTACTGTGGGATCACTATGTCACAAACTTTTTAATGGATTTTAATGGAGTATTATACAAACACAGCAGACAGCAGTTTTAATTAGCTTTTGACTTTTTTGATTGATCAGGGAAAATTCCTGCTCTCATGCGCTAATGTGCATATGTGTTACCATGGTTACCACATGATTTACATAAATATACGTATATGTTACAGGTACTGGTACCGAATAGACAGATAATAGTTTCAGGAGAAATAAATGAGATAGGGCAACTTCACTTCTGTTCGTTTAGCCTCACTCAGCAGAATGAGTTTATTTGCCATATGCAATATAAACCTTTTTCGGTAACACTTTATATTAAGGTCCTTGTAATAAGCGTTAGTTAATAGATAATAAGGCCCCTAAGTCCTCATAATATGCTTATTAACATTATTATGTGTTAATAAGACTATGTAAGTGTTAATAATAGCGTCATAAACACATTTATTTTTAGATTATGACATTTATAAGCACTTGTAAGAAACTTAACAATTTATAGGCATTCAAGAACGTTAATGAAAGCGTTATGAGTTTCTTATAATTGTTTATAATAGCACTAAAAACTCATTTATTGAGTCCTACTAACACCTATTATGTCATTGTTTGTTGCTTTATTAAGATTAATATATACTTTATTATGCACTTATTAACAGTTCATTATGCTTTTTGCAGTTACCGGATCTAAAGCGAGAACAGTGCCTTATTAAGGTTAATAAACCTTTATTATGCGCTTATTAACAGTTAAAGTTATAATCTCGAAGATTTTTATTTCGTTCTCTTTTGTGGCACCTATGGCGATAAGCGGCAATTGCAGGTTTATTTTTGGACCTCAGTTTCAGTTTCATCATCTGTAGTCGTCAGTCTTTTCTTTGTGTGTTCGGCCATAGTAACCGTTTACTCGCAACGCTAGCAGAGACTGGAAAAAACAGTATGCCGCTTCACACACTGAATAAAACGTGAATAAAAAATTACATATAAACACAATGTTTTAGGGGTGAAGCACAAAAACACACTTTAAAATTGTTTTTCACTTTTCACCATTTTCACGTAGATGGCCACATGTGGCCACAAAGACAACACTCTATAAAACATAGCCTCAAACAAGCCTTTGAAAAAAAAAACAGTACAATTATTATTACAATTACAGTATCTTTCAACATTGAGGTAAATTATATATTGTAAAAGATATTCTGAAAAAGCTATATAAAACATCACTAATCACATCAACACAAAAAAATAGTGCAATTGTAACTTAAAAACTGAGGTAGGTCTTAATTTAAAAAAAGAAAAATTCCATTAAACAATGTATCGATAATACATCTCAATGATCAGAAACAGAATGTTTGTATAGTTATCTATCTTCCAACATGGCTGCCTGTAACCATTGGTGATTACTTTAGAAAGAAATTGCCTAATTTCTGTGCAGTGGTAAAGTAGGTAAAACACTGGAAAAGCATATTACTGTTCCACTGCTACTTGTTCACAGGGCCCATTAATAAAACAGCAATTGATTACATTCCTATTGATATATTTCTAATATGTCAACACATAGCAAACATTGTTTTGCATTTTTTTAATTAAAACCTACCTGAGTTTTTAAGTTACAATTACAATTTTTTTTTTTTTTTGGGATGAGATTAGTGATGTTTTATATCACTCTTCTGCCCTCACCACACGTTTACGTACATGGCTATGCAATGAGTTCCCACTCTCCCAAAAACGTGGCCAAGACAGGAGCTGACTTGATTACTTTTAATAGAAGCGGTGACGTGTAAATTCCACATAATGACAATATACTGCATCTCCATGAACATAAAATGAATGCATGAAAATAACCAGCATACACTGCCTGCACTCATTCCCTTCACTGGTAAACTGGCAGTAAACATGCATATGGAGAAGCGTGATAGCCAAAGGACCTGAGAGGGGGAGAGATGAGAAATCATAAATGAGAGAGAGCTTCTCAATCTCTCCACTCTCAGAACAGTGACTGAATAGACCGGCACAGAGCTGGAGTGTGATGCCATGAAAGAGAAGGCACATGGGTCATTTTGATGGTTATTTCTGAACATCACCATAAGGCATGTGTCAGATGGACTATTAGGCCAGAGCATATGCGCAAACATGCACCCACGCACACATACACACACATCAGCATCCTCACAGACACACATCGGGTGTGTAAATGGCCCATGCTATGCAGTTCTGTCCTATGGGGTCTTCTTAAGTGGGTGATTATGTGTAAATGGTCATGTAATGACGTGTTGCCTTTCGCTAATGTCCCCATCAAATGTTCATGGCTTCGACAGAGCTGTGTCCCCAAAGACACCATAATGGACACTCTAAGCTTGCATCGGTCCTTGGGAACAGAAGGGTAATGTGGATGAGTAGCAGTAGGAGGTGAATCATTGAGTTGGGTAAGCAGTCATCTTTGGTATGCCTCAATCTGAATCAGCCAGGGGATTTATAAAGTGAATGGATGTGCTGTTTGGATTCCAGTTTTGGACCAGTTTTAGTGGCCATCATCAAGTTTGCTGAAGCTGAAATGTCCCAAACAGCAGGATCACTTGAAGTAGATGTGTGCACCTGGCATCCAAATTTGGTTGCAATGTGCTATGCGTTGAAGCGTTATGGCAGTTTATTTCATAAGGACGCACACCAAGAAGAATTTGACAACCAATTATATAAGATGATATGGCCAAAAAAAAGACTTTATCGTATTTCCTCAAATAATGCCTGGGGCCTTTAATTACCTCAATTGCAGAGGGTACAAGGCCTTTATTTGAAGCAAGCTTTTATTAGACACAGGCCTTTATTTCGAACTTACTCTGATTGATATATTTGGTCATGTATAAGTATGGTTGTTGAGATTTTAGTATGAAGCCTCCTTGTTTTCTGATCTGCTCTTGTTTGCCCTGTTAAAGTTACTGCATTTTGCAAATCATACAAACTCCACACTTCCTGTATCCATTTCAAATTAAAAGCCCTCAAATGTAGCTACTGCCATCTTGTGGCACTTGAACGTTACTACAGCATAAAATTACGCTGAACATTAACAGGCACCGAGAATTTATCCACACTGTTTCCCCAGCCATTATCTGGGGCCTGTCTTTATTTGTTCGTGTCAACCACGCCCCCGGCCATTATTAGAGACCCAGCTTTTGTTTGACTACCAGCTTTAATGTGACAAAATCTTAACTGAAGTTCCACTTAATTGCTTTTTCTGGATGAAACGTTGGTCACGTGGTGACAACTGAGCTAAGAACTATATTTGCTGGTAAAGACCAGGAGGTGCAGTTTTTATTTCAGTTTTATTTTTTTTAAATGTAACCACAATCTTTCCCTAACCTTAACCATGCTGTAGTTGCCATGTGCAGGTGCTGCATAAACTGAGAATTTTAAAACGGTTGGAATTGGAAGTAATAATAAAAAAAAAGGCCATTGAATGTAACCCGAGTTTTGCAGAACTGTCCAATATCAATGTTCTTATCTGGTAACAGGGTTATCAAAATTCGTTTATCCGTGGCTCATGGTCAAACCTTTATCAAATGCCACTAAAATCTTTTGATTTGCTTTTTATATATCTTGCTAAATACAGTACCAGACAGGCAGACAAACAGGCATACTGGGCCAAAAGTGAAACCTTCATTGGCTGAGGTAACAATAGAGTGATTGAGACTGGTAAAAACATGTCTGTGGTATGACTTGGCATGACTGAATCCATTTGCAATTTGTCCACAATTTAAAGTTTGGCCTGAATAACAGCTGCATGAGTCATCCATAGCAAATTCCCGCAGCTTCTGCCACACTACCTGGTGGTGTTTGATCATCAGCTGAGAGGAGTAGCCACTACGTGACATACTGCATGCTGGAGTGGCCAAATGATGAAATCCTGGTTTCAAGCCTTTGCCTTCTGTGCCTTAACTTTGACAGCTGATGGAAAAAAATCTGCTTTAACACCACTGATTGGGTTGTGGCCAGAAGTCCAACATGCCAGAAAGCAACAGTCAGACATTTTGGGGAAATACACTCACTGCCATCTTAGCCAGATCAATATCAGTTTCATCTGTGTGTCCAGTAAAAAAGGTGTGTTTAGCCTAGCTTAGCACAAATACCAGAAGCACGGGAGAATTGCTAGCATTAGTAAACTGTGAATAAATACACTCTTACACCTTATAACCTCAAGTGATAAAAACTGAAACCTGAAACACTTTGGCACAGAGAGCAGTACAGCAGCTTTCTGCTCAGTGTGATTCAGCCAAGATTTAGCCTTTACATTTCCCGCTAGACTCTTCAATGTGAATGAAGTCAGTGTAAAGTACCTATGAGTAACAATACAAATGTTTGGGTGTGTTTAAGTATCTGAACCATACTAGGATGCAGTTATTACATTATCTTTGTTGTGCACAAGGTCAGTTCTCTAACCTAACTCTCTTACATTATTTTCTGCATCATCCTTGTTCTTCATTTTAAACTCTGCAACTTTCTCTTCTTTCCTTTTATCAATATTACATCTTTTTCAATATTTATTATTGGCAGTTGCTTTTGTGGAATGTGTGTTTTGACTATTCAAACCAGCAAAGTTGGCTCCCATCAAGTACCCTCTCCCAGTGATTGATATGTCCTTATAGTTACTCCACTTGCACTTCTTGTGTGTGTTATCACAGATGGGGCCCTATCCTACACCCATCGCAAAGCGGCACACAGTGCAACTGTCATTGGCAGTTTCCGACCAATGCAGTTGTCATTTTCACGTCCAGTGCCCACGTTGTGTAAATAGCAAATGTACTTGCGCCCATCTGGTTTGTTTCTGGTCTTAAAATGAGGTGTGGTCAGGCACATTGTTGGCGCATTGCTATCTTGAGGCAGCATAAAGCAGTTGCACCATTGACCAACATGCGCCTACATAGCCGGGTTTACAACGTGTGTACACTCTGCTTGGTACACACACAGGGACGTAGATGGTCTGCTCACCCGCTTTCACTTCACGCACAAGCAGATCTGTTTCCTCAGCAGAAAACTTGCCAAATCCGCCATTTAAATAGCAACATGCAATGGTGCAGGCACACCTGGCTGTTAAAGGGAATGGGAGATGACACTCTGGTTTAATTCATGTTATGCCCAAAACACACCTATGATTAATTAAGAGCCTAAATACAACCCCTTTGTACCTTGCGCCTTACTTTGTGCCCAGGTTATGTGCCATTTAACCTGCAAAAGTGGATTTGGACACGCCCTAAATGCACTTGCGCCATGCACTTTAGACCATGCACTATAGATCATTTAAATAGGGCCCATAATCTTTATGTCTTTACGCACCAAGTTATTGCTTCTCAGCCAGTTGGCATATGTCATCTGTTCAGGTTTCAGGTAACCTATTTCCCTAGTCTTTCATGGTTCTAAACACTCTATTAATAGTAGTAGTAGTAGTAGTTTGAACTGAGAAAGACATGTTATTGTATTAGTTTAGTTTATTTGAATAGCGAAAGAAGCATTACATGTACAGGGATTAGAGGGTAGTAATACAGTGCTGTGATTTTGCATAATACACAATACAACAAAAAGAAAAAGAAGTGGTCTTGCCACCTTGGTTTCCCAAAGTGGAAAGTGGTTGCTCCCAGTTTTTAACACATTAAAGAAAAATTCTGGTATTTTTCAGCCTTTGTGACTCTATGGGTTGTGCTAACTTTGCATTCGCCATCCCTGTTGTGGAGATTCAGGGAGACAAGGACTCATGCCAAACAACGTATAAGCTGCACGAGCCTCCTACAGCTTTCCAAATAAACATGATTTTTACATGAATCGTTTTGAACGCTTTTTCTCTCAGCCACCATTGTAATGTAGAATAATCAAAGTGAGTCAAAAAAATGCTTCTAGTTTTTATTGCTTGTGGGTCACACATATTTCAATTCCGCACATAACATAGGTTTTTGTTGATCCACAATTGAAGCTTCTTCTGTACACTCGTTGGCTGCTTTCGAATGTAAAACGTAAATGAGAATTAGACAGTGAAGGCCAGGAAATGACAAGTACATGACCCTGTTTCATAATATGACTGAAACAACCAGCACATGTCAAAAGTCTCATATTCCACACTCAAAAGACAGGAGAGGCAAGGTTTGACTATTTGTATTCATAAAAAATGTGCCTTAAGCATGTTCACAAATTCACACACCCACAGTCTGTTGAAGACTGTTGAGAACAGAACCATTCACCTTATCAGTCTACAGCCAATTAGGCATTATTCGGAATGTCCTGACCAGCTGGGGCCTTTCTGTGTGGAGTTAGGTTAGCTTGGCAACTCTAAATTGCCCGTGTGAATGTGTGTGTGAATTGTTGTCTGTCTCCCTGTGATGAATTGGCGACCTGTTCAGGGTGTACCCCGCCTCTCACCCAATGTCAGCTGGGACTGTAAGTGGATGTAAAGACATTTCACTGTTGACTTTTTCAATATTTTACCAAGACCACCATCTTTCCCCAACCTTAACCAAGTGCTTTAAGTTGCCTAAGCATAACCATAAAATTGTAAATCAATGCTTTAGTTACCAGGAGCGGATATTGTAGGAAAACAAATGAAATATATCATCAGTTAATGTTTCACAGATACATTCAGAATGCACTTTTTTTTTTTTTTTTGCAGAATCAGAATCAGGTTTATTGCTAAGTAGGTTTTCAATTTGCCTCGGTATTTTGGTGTGAGAAACAAATGTAAAATATATCTGTTTAAAAATTAAAAGAGCTGTACAGTGTTTAACACAAAATATTGACAAAGGAGAGTGCAAATGTTCACATCATAAAGAATATACGAACATGTGCTATAAAGATTTGCATTAAATTAACACAGCAAGTTAGACATGGAGACTTTACGTTAATGTAACGTGTAGTGTCCATGGGGCAGGATGAGAGTCTGTGTCAGTAGGGTCCCAAGTCGTGTTGGTGAGGCCAGCTGCAGATGTGACGTTGTGACATGACGTTTTGGTGTTGAGGGGGTGTTTCAGTGGGAGGGGTCAGCCAGAATCTTTCCTGCCACAGTAGTGTATAAATGTAATTTTTTGGAGACAGGGTTAAAATCTAACATCATAGCGTGTTTAACAGACTCTTGAATGTAGGCCTGCGGCGAGCTGCCATCATATCAGAGGTAGACGACACTGACTGGGTGATAAGCGAAGCTTTAATGAAAACTGAGTAAGATATAAGCAAACAAATATATTGGTCCAACCCCAGAGCATAGGGTTACTCTTATTTTGACTTTATGATATTCTTAATGCAGTTCAAAGATCAATAGTCGAAAAGAAGAAAGTCATTTATAGTAAGAGGAGCCTCCAGGCCAGCCAACGGCATCAAACCCCCCCCCCAGTCTGCTGATGCCATTTTAACTGTCACACTTGGAAAGGTCAACTCTACCTCGATCCGGCTACACACGCTCTCCGGCTGAGCTGCAATTACTGACAGTCACACGTGCACATATTCAGAAATATTAGCATGGTCCCTCTGCCTCTTTCTCTTGTTCTCTCTCCCACACACAGACCTACACACACACACACACTGAGCAGCCATGGTTCCCATCTTCACCATCCATAACACCTTTGATTGGTGCTAACTCATTAAAACAAATTGAGCTTCTTTGCAAAGTAGAACGTGTTGAGCTGCCTTCTTCTCATCGCTTTGCCACTTATAGCCAGCACTACGCTCACTGACATATTCAGCCTGACGTCACGCTGTTTCAGTTGTCTTCAAATGAAAAGTACATGCTCAGTGAGGAAAAAAAATGTTTCCCACAAAAAATGTCCTACAAGAAGAGGGTTAGATGGAAAAATCCTACACACCCAACAAGCTGCACCAATCAAAGGGCCAGTGCAGCCTCTGTGTAGCCTAACCTACAAGCTTAATATTGCAGTGAGTACACCAAAATCCATTCAATAATATAATTACTTCTAATATTAGTGGTAGCAGTATTATTACCAATATTTACATTAATTATTAAACTGCAGACTCGACAGTTGAAGAATTCTTTATGAATGACCTGAAGGGTTATTAAGAAGTGAACAACTCTTAACACTGTATTAATGACTTATTCACTTTAAATATGTCATCAAGTCTGCAATTATAAGTGTTAGTAAATCATTAATACATGGTCAGACTGATGATCAGGGTTATCTTGGCAAGTGCTACAGCTTTTTGGTGTGCAATACTGCGTAAATTGCTGAAACAAACATAGGCTCTTTAAAAAAGTGTGTTCTTGTGTTTCATATGTATGTATGTATTTCCTTTTTTTTTTACCTACTTTTACAAACACATAAATCTGATATTGTAGAGGTTTTACTTAGGTTTGCCTCCACTAACTAAAGCCAGACAAATACCAGGACTTCAGAGACAGGTGTTGTAACTCCTGATCTATCTCTGACACCAAAACCAAAACACACCTCCTACCGTGCTTCTCCTCCCACATCAGCAAAGTCAGGTTGACAGCGAGTCACCAAAGTATCAACCTGGCACAAGCCAAGAAAACACCTGTGTTCACAAAAATACCTCTTTGCTGATGGACTGCTTCCACCATTTGTTTCATTGGATATTTGAAGACAGACAGTATAAGGTGATAAAACAGGCTCTATCTCTGCATTTCTTCCTAAGTTGACTGACAGAGAGATCAAGGTAATTATTTTTTTCTGCACAAAGCTCTTCAGTTTAGCATCATCAGTTGCACATGTGATAATACTATGATGTGAAATAAATCAGGAATATGCTTTCCGTGAAGAGCTGCATTCATGAATATGTATAATGAAGTTGTCGCATTTCATTTATGCTCCCATTCCTAAAGAAAATGACAAACTCATTACTGGAGCCCACATTTCCATCAAAATGTGATTTCTTTTTGGCATAAAAGTGGCTTTTCAAACACTGTCAAATGAACGACAAAACCTCATCGGCTCTAACAAGGCTAACCTTGTACTCATTCTCCGAAATCTATTTTTTTTTCTGAAGGTATTCAGGAGACTCGGCCTCCATCTCTCTGGGGCTTCATTATCCAGCACGACTTTTGTGCTTGTTGAGGAAGGTTGACTGTGATGTGTGACGTTATTCAAATTGTAATAAGGCTTTTTAGAATTTGAATTCCCCCTTCTTCTCTTCATCTTCTGTCAGTGTGTGTCTCATTTACAGACATCCCTCCATCCTGCTGTCTCCTGGGCTCAGGTGTACTTACCATCAGCAGCACCTGGTCATCCTTAATTATGACCTCAGCTCTGATCAGCCGCTAATGGGCCTGGAAGAAGAAGAAAGAGGAGGATCTCTAGAGAGGAGCGCTGTACTTCTATCTGCTCCTCCTGCCTCTTACATAACTATTCTCTTCTTTTCTTCCTTCAGTCACTTATGAATGTGAATCCCTGGACTGGTTTCTGGTTTCCCTCCATGACATTTCAAACACCATTATCTGTTATTGATGAAACTTGGTTATCGCTGACTCGATATATAGTGATGGAGTCAAATTTGTCAGAAAATGTACACCTCAAAATTAAAAAGATTGATAATCTTCCTCTTCAGTTTGTCTTCATGGCTTAGTTGGATGAAGGTGTACGCCATGTATCCAAAGCAGCCTTGGTTTTAATCTGGTTCATCTCACTACATCGTCATCACCATCAGATACATAGAGAAATGATGTTTTGCCACTACATTTGGAAACTGGGTGTTATGTTGGTATTGATGAACAGGATAGGCTCTGTCAGTTATTTCAGTTAAACAAAATGGAAAATAAAATACACTTTTTTCTTATGTTGTCCTTTATATTCTGATCTCATTCATTAGAATTAAAGAAAATTGTGGTTACTTTCTGTCAAAAGACTGAAGTAATACAAAGACTCTTTTGAATTTTCAGATTTTTGGATGATGCATGGACACTAAGAAAAAATGTGTTTTTATCCAAAGATTTTAGATTGTAGATTTTATATCCAAATTTAGTGCAAATCCAGAAAACCTGCAAAAGAAAATGTGAATTAATGCATGTTTCAATCCACTACTGTTATGCAACATTAGGAGTTGGGTGCATCGGGATAAACGGCTGGTGGCACTAATTCTCCAGTCGGTGCCATTAAACCATAATTAAGGTTGCAGTCTCCTCATCATTCCACCCAGATCTGATGTTTTCGTCTCTTCAATGGAAGCTTGAGCGACCTTTAAGTCAAGTTTCATGTATGTCGTGATTTATTCATTAAGTCTGTTTCCATAGCACTTTGTCACATTTCGCTGTTATTGACTTTTCCACCTCAGCCAAGTGTAAAGACTTTTTTTGCGATATTTTGACTTTTTTTTTTTCCACATTTTTGGGTCAGGTTTTTATGTGCAAATTGAAAATACACATAAAAACAGGAGAGTAGAAATGCACTTTATGTCTGTCATCAATTTGTCTTTTCATTCATTCATTCATTATATATTCAATAAACATGCCTGGAAAACTGTTTTCTTCCATTAGGCTATTTCATTTGTTTACTTTGTTTACAATGGATGTGACCCTACAAACTAATAACAGACTTTTTTGATTTTTTTAAAGATTTATTCCTGATTGGACCATATGAAGCTTAGCGAAAGTTCAATCAGGAAGACTATCTTCATGCTCTTCATTCATTCACATTTTTTCTCTCTCCCTCTTTCCTACTTTCAACTCAATCAGCTGACTATGGGCATTCACTCTTTCAGTTAAACCAACCAGATTTTGTCACAATCTCTCTGAGCCAAACTGTTCCTTTCTCTGCTGCTGTCAGCTGTCATTACAGTGCAAAATTGATGCAACCCTCCTCCACCCCATTCACCTCCTGTTCTCATCACATCCAGCTTCCACATTTCCTTCCACTGGCTCATCAGAAGTCCTGCTCTGCATCACATCCATCCAGATCTTCATCTTCATCCCTTGACCACCGCCATCAGTGTCTAGACTCCATCGTGGGATATTCCTGTACATGTGACATCACTACCCCCTAAAAAATGATGACATCACGATGGGGTCTAATTGCCAAAGACTCTTCACATATCTAAACTTTCTTGTGCACCATGTCAATAAACTTATTTGATTACTGTAAATTAAGTCTCTCCTGATTGAAATGGGGCTGTTGTTGTGTCACTTAACATCATCTGACTGCTGCAGTATTGAATGGGTTCAGCTAAACCGGAACTTTTAGGGAAACAAAGGTTCAGCTGAATTGCATCTAAACTGGCTGCACTATATGATGAAGTTACCTCAGAGGCTCAGTCCCTCACAGGTGGAGGAATGCCACAGAATAGCACTGTAAATTCACTGAGAAAATAGTAGTTCAGCTGACCAAATCACGAATTGTGTTTCCATCCACGTTTCAATTTGTGAATAATAAAAACTCAGTGGAAAAAAAGGTGGACTATAGCAAACAAAGTGTTTATGCTTGGCTGAGGTGGAAAGGTTTATGTATTAATACAAAGGAAGTGCAACAAAGTGCAATGGAAGCAGACTTAGTGAATAAATGATGACGCATATAAGGCATGTGACTTAAACGTCACTAAAGCGTTCACTGAAGAGACAAAAACATCAGATCTGTGTGGCGCAATGGGGAGACTGTAACCTTCCTCACATTCATACATGAAACAAACAGAAATGTCATATTTCCATCATGTTGTCCACATGGTTTTCCATCGTTTACAATTTGAGTGGAGCTCTTTTCATTGCATCATCTCGTTGTGCCGTCTTCTGCAGCTGTTTAAGGGTACTTGATTGGAGAATTAGCACCCCCAGCTTCTTATCTCCATTAGCTAACTCCAAATATTCCCTATGGAAAGAACTTAGATATACCACAAGAACAATACACTTTTTCTTTTTTTCTGTGAATTATATCATCAGGTGAACAAACTATTCCCATCTCACTGCCTACATTGCTGACAAACTCATTTAATATCATCCTTGCATGTACTTGATGTGTTCCTGATTGCACTATATGAGTTTTATCTTTCCTGTTGTCTTTCCCTTAACTTTAATTTCCCAACGTTCTTAATTTTAATTCTTTACTCTTGTTTCTTCTCAATGTGATTTCCTTCATCTCCCTCATTCATCTGCTTTTTCTCCGTCATCTTGCATCATCCCCTCTTCATTCCTTCTTTTCCCTCCTACGTTTTCATCCTCTCTCCTTTACTGTCTTCTCTTCTGATCATCTGGCACCAGAACACTTGGCAATGGGTTCTCTCTGTCTCTCTCTGTCTCTTTCTTCTAAATGCACACATGCATGGTGTTGTTATTTACATACCCTCTGAAAATAAAATAACCAACATAAACCATTTTTGACCACACACAGTTTCTGTATGCACACACACACACACACACACACACACACACACACACACACACACACTAATGTTCCTGATTAGTTGAGTTGAGAAGGCCCACATCTTTGATCCTTATTTATTGTGTGATCAATCAGCTTGACACATAAGCATGCTGGGGGCACAGACAGAGGGTTGGGAGGTATGTGTGTACATGTGTGTGTGTGTTTGTGTGTGTGATTCTGTTTGTGAAGCTCTATATTTGGTTTTCTTCTCAAACTAGCCAGTGTCACCTGTATACACATCACAAGCGGAAAATTACATCTTCACACCCACTCCAGAAAGTAAAGCAATTAGTAACTCATCACCTGAAATGAAGTAAAGTATGATGTGTATGTGGGAAGATGTGAATAAAAATAGACTGATCACAACAAATGTAGCAGCTGGATGTAAGATGACTTCTTCTTAAATATGACTCTGACAAGTACACTAAGTGAAAAAGTTATATGCTTGAAACATAGTTTCTCTGTTGGGAAACATCTTTTCATTAGACATACTGGAACTAAACTGAAGATGTTGCTATCAAACAGGGCTGAGGAGTGTTTAAAACTTTAAAGTTATAATCCTTTAATTTTTTCAGTATATCATACCCTAATTTTGATGCTATTTATGGTCAGCATGTTTTCTGCAATAGCCATTCAATGTATTTAGATTCTGTAATTACTTCTCCATATAGTTGTTTTCATTGTTAGTGCAGGAGTCATTCCTGCACTGTATTCAAATTGCCTACCCATTACTATATAATTTACATGCATTTACTTCAGCGTCAATGTTTGTCATTTTATCTGATTGATATCAGTGTCACTATTTACTGATCTCTCTCCTACGGACTTATCAGAGCTGCATTAATCTCCTCTCAGCTGACTGTTTGTTTGGCTGCACTATAAACAGATACACCAGTTGTTCTTCTGTTGTATTTCCAGCATTGTAGCTGCTCATAGCGTGTCTGTTGCCCTCTGTAGTTGATACACATGTCATTTCAAATATACCTGTGGGACGTGTTGTATTAAAGCACACCTGTCATTATCACCAGTAACCACAAGTGATTAATAATAATTAATTTAATTAAATTAAATATTAATAATTCAGAATCAGTAGAAACAGTAGGGAACTAGCAATAGTTTGTGAATATATAAGGCAGGAAAGGGTATTGAATAATTTCTTGCTTTTCCTGCGGCCCCTACAAAGACAGTACAGTTGAGCGGGTTACATTTAGACAAGACAAATCAACTACGCCTACGCACAGACTCTCGCTGTGAGTCTGGGAGGGGCTAAGTGGTGACCTGGAAAATAACAACCTTCATTTACTTGAGCAACCTGGTTACTCAAATCATACCATACCAGTCAAACTCTTTCCAATCTGCACTGGGTGAATGGAATTGGAGTTAGCAGTGGTGAGTGAGATGAGGATGGGATTTGTTGACATATCCAACAATTAGACACATTTCTGCTACCGCCCACACATGATCAGCGGTAAAACCGCTCTGTGCTGACGGTGCCATTATTTTCCTATGAAGACAGTGATGGCGCCCAACTCTGGGAAAGCGCTAACCTTGGCGTAACGCACCGCTCAAAATTGCCACTGAGCGCTACGCTCAAAGTTCAAATTATTTCAACTTTGACCTCAGTTGCCGCTGACCTTTCAAAGCGCAACCAATAAAATAACAGCTGTATGTGACATAGAAGAAGCGACACATGCAAGCAGGGGAGGATAGAAGAAAAACTCATTTCCCCGAACTCTACAACACGACATTTAAAACATGCCATGATCTTGGCAGGAAATGATGCAATGCATAGCGTGACAACAACGTTTCATGCACCCAAACTCTTCTTGATCGCTGTTTTCTTTGTCGCCGTCTGGTCTGAATGGCAATTGCAAGGGCCTTCTTTTGAAATAATCTCAAACGCATCGTACACATGGATGTATAAAGGACACAAAATGGTCTACGACTGCGACTTTTGTTGTTGCCTAGAAACGGTGAATAGCTTCCTTGCGCACTTTTTGATGACATATACCTATGCGCCTTTGCTTCTGAAAGTGTCTGCGCTATGCTCTGCGCCCTATCTTGTGGTGAGCTAATAGCAAATTTCTTATCATCTAAAGCCAGCTTTAATCTTCCATCATGTGCATGGCTAAATTAGCTGTATCATAAAAGCTATGTTTCTTACATATGTTGCTATCCTCTTAAGTCCAGTGACGAGTTTTGGCTTCTTTTGTGAGGTTTCTTTGGTCCTACGGTGGTGCTATCATCCTACCACTCTAGTTTATGTGAAAAATTAGTGGGAATGTTTCAACCCACTTGCATAGCATATCTACACTAACCAGGGGATATTTATATCCCTGATTTGGAGGCATATGTACAAAGTCTATTTGCATACTTACAAACAAACCTGATGGTGGCAGCAGGTGATCATATTTTACTGCTTCCTTGACCATTGTTCTGTAAGCACACAGTGCATCTACTTACCAAAGACTGAGTCACAGCAGTTATTCCAGCAGCGAATCATTGGTTCAGATCACATGATTCCTACATGTGTGGGTCTGTGTGCAACTTGGGCTAACACATGGAGGAGGGATCTCGGGCAAACTGGCCTATCATCAGGGTGGAGCCACAAACCAGACTCTGACTGAGTACAAGCTTTATTTTTTTTTTGTTTTCTCACAACTTTGAGTCTTGACCAGCATGTAAATTGTTTAGTTTGCTCCTGTTTCTACCAGCTGAGAAACATTGCTTGGGCACATTGTTTCCCAAGCTGAGATGGAGATGATCATTCATGCATTTATTTCCTCCTGTCTTGACTACTGCAATTTTCTTTTCATCTGCCTTAGCAAGACTTCCATGAACCGCTTACAAGCGGTCCAAAATGCTGCTGCCAAGCTCCTGACCAGGTCCTCCAAACAATCTCATGTAACACCAATACCAAGCTGGATGTCTGCATTTAATGTCTGTTGCCCTATCTCTTATTTGCTTTGTTGTCTTTTTATTGTGTAATCTTTTATTGTGAAGCACTTTGTGATGTCTGTTTTTGAAAGGTGCTATATAAATAAACTTTACTTACTTACTTACTAACTGTAAATGCCAAATTGGGCACCTGCAACATTATGAAGTGAGACAACCTGCAAAAGAACAGGAGCTCAACTTGTTGAGCAGAAGTTCCAGGGGGCAAGGTATGGGCCTCCATAACACCTGTTTCAGTGGTCACTGTGTGGTATCTGGAGTTCCATATATGGTATTTGGTGTTCTATATGGTTTACGTTAAGGGTACAGGTTGAACGGTCACATTCCATAAGAAAGTGGGCCTCTCGGTCCCT